>JAAAKG020089502.1:0-40005 GCA_010014905.2 Druon quercuslanigerum | reverse complement strand
GTGAGGATCTTCACTTGGGGTGATTGCTAGAGAGATTGATCAGCAACCTGGGTCGGAGGAGTGTTGCGGAGTGAACGCGTTATTTAAATAAATAACACGCGAATTCCTGATCAATCTAAAAATTTTTTGACCTCTTCCTTACACTACTCCCCTCCCTACCGTGTGAGTCACGCCTACCCCTAAACGGAAACGGCTTAATGGTGTAATAATAATAAAAAAAAAGCACGAGGGGAATAAGTATCTTCTTCAGATCTTAAAGAAGAATATTTTATTTTTTAAACATTTTTGCTCTCGGAATCGAATCTAGGTCCATTAAGATAGCACCCTTACAGTCGAATTTAAGCATTTTTCACAACTTAGCAATCAGGGGTTTTTGGGGGGTTTTCAGCATAAATTAAAATCTTTGGTCTGCATTACTTTTTTCAAAAAATCCATTTTCTGCTGAAGGTGCTAGATTACATAAACCTAGCACATCCATTATCAAAAATCACAAAATTATAAAAATTTATTTTCAGTGGAATGTCAGACTTTTTTGGGGCTTTTGAATTTGGAAAAATTTTTTGTCCAAAACGTCCCTTAAGTTACAAAATGAAACCCTTAAAAAAAATTGAATTTTTCACCAATGGAATGCCGCTATATTTTCTGACTTTTTTTTGTATTTTTAGAAGCCTCAAATACCTAAAAATACGGTGCGATTTAATTTGTGAAAAATTTAAATATTTAGAAGAGCGTTCATTTTGGAACTTAAGCGTGGTTTACGGAATTTTATTTTTTTAGGAATTCAAGAGCCCAAAGAAGCCCAACTTTCTGGAGATTTTGAATTTTTATTATTCTATGATTTCAGATATTGGAGGTGCTAGGGTAATGTAAGCTAGCACTTCCACAAGAAAGTTGATTTTTTAACAAAGGATCCTATAAATTTTAATTAGTGCACAAAAAATCCGAAAAAGCCAAAAATTCTGAACTATGAAAAATGCTGAAATCCGATTGCTAGCCAAATTGATCAATCAAAATTTTTAAAATTTAACTATAATAATTACTCGTGAAACTTTTCAGATTCGATTAGAGAAAAGTAAGCCACCAAAGGTGAGTAGAAAATTAATTATCAGATCCCTAGTTTAGATATTTGCCAATTTAATAGTGAAATGAAACTAATTGCTTGATGGAGATAAATAAATTTACTTGGGAATGTATATAATAATAAAAAAAGATTTAAAAAATGGGAAACGTAAAAAATAGAAAAGTTTGAACACATTCTTTAGATTACAATGTATCAATGTATTTGGAACAAATTATACATATTCAGGGTTTTCAAATGTTACGTTACAAGAAAGTTCTGTTTTTGATCTTCAAAACTTGTTTCGGTTGCATATTTTTATTGTTTTCTGCAGAAAATTGCAATTACTTACCAAACTTTTTAATCATTATTGAAATTCAAAATTGGTAACATTTAACTAATACAAACTAATACAAAGAAATATGATTGTACAAAAATTATCCATTCAAAAAAGATCTTCAAATTTCTTATTAAACATTTTTTTTACAGGACACGCAGTTTTTGTTTTAATCGTAAAAATAACAATAACAATAATACAAATATATGTTTAGAAAAACAACACCAGGCACAAAAAAATTATTAAACAAAAGTTGTTCACGAAAAAAGTTATACAAATTTACTATTAATCATATTTCGACAGAATGCGTAGTGTTTCTTTAAATCGTAAAGAATAACATTGAAAATAAACTAATTAAGTTTTTTTTTTTAAATGACACAAAGTTCAATAAAATTGTAATGAACGAAAATGTTTTTTAACGGAATGCCCACTTGTTTTATTATAAAAACAAAACAATGGAAACACATCTGTTTCCATATTAATGCATATTATGAATTGTAATAATATAAATTTATTGTAATGGTACATTTTTCAGGGTATGTGAGAATAAAAATTAGTGCAAAATAAGGAACTAATATTAAAGTAGCAATGAAAAATAGAATTTGTACAATAATTTGCAATATTTGAATAAGTTGTCCCAGACCGAGATACAACAATAGATATAATATTTATTTGGTATAATTTAAAAATAAAAAAAAAATACAATAAATTTATTCTGAAAAATAATTGTATGTGTTCCATTTTATATCATTTTTTTTAAGATTTCGAAAGAAATCAATTTTTAGAAATTTTGAAAATAAACAATAATTAATTGTTGAACTAATTACAAAATGTTCTTTAAAGCACTTACTACTCCAAACAATGACCAACTATTCAATAAATAAATATCAAAAGTGAGTGCCAAAGACACAAAATACTCTAAAACACAAAAGACCAAAAATTCATCTGCTTTTCCTAGCGGACCTGGAGAATAGTACAGTTACGCTGCAACCCAACGCACAATATTGGACGGCGGGTTGCCGCGCACATAGTGTACCGACTAATTATTTATTTATTAATAAATAATTAACTTATTATTATTTTAATTATTACATAACTCATTTTACGTTCATGAATGAAATAAATTTATAATAAAATAATAATCTACTCAAAGTATAATTTTTTATGGTTGATATACCGGTATCCGGGGTGTGTTCACGACGTATTTATAATTTAAAGTCAATTTATTTTGCAACAAAAATATCTTAATAGATTCATCATTCTTTATTGTATATATCTAATAGATTCCTAACTCTTTTTTCTAGACAGTTCATATTTTTGGTGGAGAAAATATCTTTTCTGGTTCAAATTCAACTATATGGTTATATTTTAAACTATTTTGTTGAAAATCCGCTTTTTTAAGATACATCATTTTAGTTTACAATTTATCTTCCCTGCTGTCCCTAGCGGACCTAGAGAATGGTACAGTTACGCTGCAACCCAACGCACAATATTGCACGGCGGCTTGCCGCGCACATAGTGTACTGACTAATTATCTATTCATTAATAAATAATTAAATGATTATTATATTAATTATTACCAACACATTTTACGTTCATGAATCAAATAAATTTATAATAAAATAATAATCTACTAAAAGTATAATTTTTGTTATGGTTGATACCCCGGTATCAGGGGTGTGTTCACGACGTATGTATACTTTGAAGTCAATTTATTTTGCAACAAAAATTTCCTAATAGATCCATAATTCGTTTTGTATATATATACTAGATTCATAACTCTTTTTTGTAGACAGTTCATCTTTTTGGCGGAGAAAATATCTTTTCGCCATTTAGTTTGAAATTTATCTTTCCTGCTGTCGCTGGCGGACCTGGAGAATGGTACAGTTACGCTGCAACCCAGCGCACAATAATGCACGGCGGGTTGCAGCGCACATAGTGTACCAACTAATTATTTATTTATTAATAAATTATTAAATTATTATTATTTTAATTATTACATTACTCATTTTACGTCCATGAATCAAATAAATTTATAATAAAATAATAATCTACTCAAAGTATAATTTTTCATGGTTGATATCCCGGTATCCGGGGTGTGTTCACGACGTATGTATAATTTGAAGTCAATTTAATTTGCAACAAAAATATCTTAATAGATTCATTATTCTTTATTGTATATATAATATATATAATAGATTCATAATTCTTTTTTGTAGAAAGTTCATCTTTTTGGCTGAGAAATTATCTTTTCGGGTGCAAATTCAACTATATGGTTATATTTTAAACTATTTTGTTGAAAATCCGCTTTTTTAAGATACATCATTATAGTTTACAATTTATTTTACCTGCTGTCCCCAGCGGACCTGGAGAATGGTACAGTTACGCTGCAACCTGACGCACAATTTTGCACGGCGGGTTGCCGCACACGTAGGTTTACGAGCGAAGTGAACTGCGTGCACAGCGTGCTCTCAGTATGTGCCCGCGCAGTGGGAAGATTTATTTAAATTTCGTATTGGTCCTAAATTGGTATTTTTAATTAAGAATTGATCTGTTATAGTTGAAACATTGTGTATTTTCTTGGAAATTCGTTTTTTTACGAAGATTGATCTTCTTCATTGAAAATTAATGCTTTTT
The DNA here is from genome assembly GCA_010014905.2 of Druon quercuslanigerum. Taxonomy (NCBI): domain Eukaryota; kingdom Metazoa; phylum Arthropoda; class Insecta; order Hymenoptera; family Cynipidae; genus Druon; species Druon quercuslanigerum. The sequence continues at coordinate 35,974 of JAAAKG020089502.1, read as the reverse complement.
GGTCAAAAATTTTTGTTTTTTGTTAAAAATTAAATTCGGTTGGTTGATGATTTAAATATTTCATAAATTAAATAACTTGATTCACTTTTTTTTCTTTCTTGTCTAAAAAATCGTTTTGGATGAAAAATCAAATATTTTATTGCAAAGTCGTCTGTTTGGATGATAAAACTGTTTTTAAAAGAATTGATATATGAAATACATCTTTTAATTGCTTGAAAATTGAATATTATTATTAAACATTCATTTTTTAACATTTTTCTTTTGCTAAAAAATAATTTTTTGTCTAAAAATCGAATTATTCCATTTTTTATTGGAGAATTCATCCTTCACAAATTGAATATTACATTATTTAGTAAAAAAATCATGCAAATAGGTGAAAATTCGTATAATAGAAAATTAATCTTGTTTGTTAAACATTCAACTTTTTATTTTACGATTCAATTATTTTGTTAAGATTTTTTCTTGTTTGGTTTAATTCAAATGGTTGAAAATTCGTTTTCTTTTTTAAAATAAATATTTTATACAGAACGTGTAACAATACTATTTTTGGTTAAAAACTTATCTTTTTTTGTTAAAAATTCAACTACATGTTTCGTTACAAAATCATCTGTCTTGTTTTGAAAAAGATATATTTTGTTGAAAACTCGTTTTTCCTTAGATAATAATAATTTTTTAGTTAAAAATCAAGTTGTTCCATTTTTAGTTTGAAAATGTATTCCTCAAAACTTGAATATTCAAGTGTTTAATGAAAAAGCGATGCACTTTTTTGAAAGTTCGTATTTTTTGGTAGAACATTTTTGTTTGAAAAATTGCTTTCCTTTGGTTAAAAAGTAATTTCTCATCTGGAAAATAAATTATTCCAATTTTTGGTTGATTTATCCTACATAAGTTGATAATTCAAGCACTTAATAGAGAATTAATGCATTTGATTGAAAATTCGTATATTTAGGTAGAAAATGAATCTTCTTTGTTAAAAATTCATATCTGTTAGTTTAAATTCAACGAGTTAAAAGGTAGTTTTTTCAATAAATTAAAATAAAAGTATAATATTTTATTAAAAATTCTTTTTTCATTTATGTGGAATGTTAATCTTGTTTGTTGAAAATTCCACTGTTTGGTTTACGATTTAACTATTTTGTTAATAATTCTTCTTTTATGGCTGAAATACAACTGCTGAAAATTGTTTTTTTTTTGTTTAAAATAAATCTTTTAAATGAAATAGAAACAATTCCATTTTTGGTTGAAAACATGATCTTTTTTAGTTGAAAATTTTACTATTATATTAAAAACTTATCTTTTTTGATTGAAAATTAACAATTTTGTTTGAAAATTAATTTTCCTTTGGTTAAAGAATATTTTTTATCTGAAAATTTGAAAATTCTATTTTTGCTTGCAATATTATTCATCAGAAGTTGAAAATTCAATCCTCTGGTAGAAAATTGCTTTATTTGGTTAAAAATTTGTATTTTTGTGTAAAAAATTAATCTCGTTTGTTAAAAAATAATTTTTGTGTGTGTTGTACTATTTTCTAACAAGTTCGTATAAGTTGGTAGAAATAAACTTGTTGAAAATTCTGTTTTTTGTTGTTGTTGAAAATTAATCTTTTAAACAGAAACTTTAGAAATTCCATTTTTGTTTAAAAAAATTATTCTTTGAGTTAAAAATTCTACTATTAAGTTAAATATTTATTTATCTTGATTGAAAATTAACAAGTTTGTTAACAATTTGTATTTTTAAGTAGAAAATTAATCTTTTTGTTTCACGATTCAACTATTTCGTAAAAAAGTGAGCCTTTTAAGTCAAAAATTCTACTGACTGGTTAAATATTTTTCTATCAAGATTAAAAATAAACTGTTTTTTTGAAAATTGTTTTTTTTTTGTTTAAAATGAATCTGTACACTGGAATTAAAACAATTCCATTTTTGGTTGAAATCATTATCTTTTTTAGTTAAAAATTCTACTATTATAATAAAAAATTATCTTTTCTTGATTGAAAATTAACAATTTTCTTGAAAATTAATTTTCCTTTGGTTAAAGAATAATTTTTTATCTGAAAATTTGAAAATTCTATTTTTGCTTGCAATATTATTCTTTGGAAGTTGAAAATTCAATGCTTTGATAGAAAAATGATTTATTTGGTTAAAAATTTGTATTTTTGGGTAAAAAATTATTCTCGTTTGTTAAAAAATCATCTTTTTGTTTATTTTACTATTTTATAACAAGTTTGAATGTGTTGGTTAAAATAAACTTGTTGAAAATTCTGTTTTTTGTTGTTCTTGAAAATCAATCTATTTAAAAATTCCATTTTTAGTTAAAAAAATTATTCTTTAAAATCAAAATTCTACTATTTAGTTAAATATTTATTTACCTTAATTGAAAATTAACTAGTTTGTTGACAATTTGTATTTTTAAGTAAAAAATTAATCTTTTTGTTTCACGATTCAACTATTTTGTAAAAAATTGAGCTTTTTTAGTGGAAATTCTACTAATTGGTAAAATATTTTTCTATCATGATTAAAAATGAACTGTTTTGTTGAATATTGTTTTTTTTTAAATAAATATTTAACTGGAATTAAAACAATTCCATTTTTGGTTGAAAACATGATCTTTTTTAGTTGAAATTTGTTTTTTAAAATCAATCTTTTAAACAGAAACTTTAAAAATTCCATTTTTGTTTTAAAAAATTATTCTTTGAGTTGAAAATTCTACTATTTAGTTAAATATTTATTTATCTTTATTGAAAATGAACTAGTTTCTTGACAATTTGCATTTTTGAGTAGAAAATTAATCTTTTTTGTTGAAAATTTATCTTTTTGTTCCACGATTCAACTATATCGTAAAAAATGGAGCTTTTTTAGTTGAAAATTCTGTTTAATGGGGTAAATATTTTTCTATCGTGATTCAAAATGAACTATTTTGTTCGAAATGGGATATTTTGTGGTTTGGTTGCAAAATAATTTCTGTAACTGAAAATTTAACCATTCGATTATTAGCTTTATATGTTTTTCTATGATTTTTCTTTTTTTGTAGATTAAGTTAAAAAAATTTAAGATTAAAAATAACTGCCTAGTTTTTTTGTGTATATTTTCTGCCCACTACCTGTACCTACATTTCATTAAAAAAAAGCCAGTAAGATTTTCAACAACAATGATAGCAAAAGTTTCAAGTCATATTGTTAAAGCTCTTTTTTTAGATAGGATGCCGCCTGAAGATAAAACCCTGAAACCCAAAGATAAATCAATTCTTTCAAATTTAAATCGACACCAATTTTTTTCCTAAACATTTTTATTTCTTTTCGTAAAAATGGTAAAATATCTGTCACCACTTTTTTCTTCACCTTTTTTTATATAAAAAAAAAGTTTCCGCTAAAGTCGTCAAAGCGTGAAACGATCAACAAAGTATTTCAAATCTGTTTACCCTGAGAAGTCAAGTTTTTCCGTTAAACTCAGGTAAACGAAAATAACTTCAAAATTTTTTTACCCGTTACAAGCCGTGCACCAGGAAGAGTTAAGACCGTTAAAAAATTCATGGGGTTTAAAATGTCTATTTTCTCTGTATAACCTAAATGGCTATTATAAATATAGCATTGTAAATTCCATCAAGATTTATAATCTTTACGGTCCTTTTCGCCGGTCACGCGACCAAAAAAACGTACCGTATCTTCAAAAGGGTTTATATTTCGAAGCCGTTATGTAAAAAAGTTCCGGTAATCTCACCATTTTCTTTGTATAAAAATACGGTTCCCATTGACCTTAAACCATTAAAGAACCCATAAAGAAGCCCGTTACTCAAAAAGGTGACTTCTTCCGCTCTTTTTCTGTAAGGATTTTGGCTGTTTTTTGTTGTTTTTTTTTTTTTGCAAATGCGGAAAGATTCAAGTCACCTTTTTAAAGGAAGGTCTGCACGTTTTGGGATTCTGTTAAAATATTTTTCCTTAGAACGAAAATTGTCCAGGATTTTTTGCTGCGAAAAAAGTGGCGTTTCTTTCCGAAGTTGTTTCTCCAACTAAAAGAGTTAAAAGATTTAAAAGCTCAAAGTCACGTCCGGTGGGAAGATTTTTATTACGATATTCATAAATCTCGATGAGAGATCGTTTATAAACTACGTTGCGACGAATTTTCAACAAAAACGTTCAATTTTCAATCAAAAATACGGGGTTTAAACCGAAAAAGAGTGATTTTTTTATCAAAAATATGAATTTACAACATAATGCATACATTTTCAAATCAGCATTTAAATTTTCAACTTTTCACAAATATGGATTTTCAAAAAAAAAGTTAATTCTCGATCAAATAGTTGGATTTTTCAAAAAATTGTGAAATTTTCGATCAAAGAATGGACTTTTTAACGAAAAAACTGTCTTTAACCGAAAAAAAATTTCAAAAAAAGATTTAAACTTTCAACAAAATAGTTGAATTGTCAACCAAAAAGATGAACTTTTAACCAACAAGATTAATTTTCTGCCAAAAATGAACAGTTATATCCGAAAAATGGAAAAGTTGAATTTTCAGTTAAAATATCAATTTTTAAAGAAAAAACGAAGCATTTTTAAGAAAACAGGTATTCTTTAAACCAAAGAGAAGAATTATTAATGAAATTGATAAATAAAAACAGTCGAATCCTTAACCATGAAAAATTTGTCAGTCAAGAGAGAATAAAAATTGAAAAAATGGGTGAATCTCCCGAAACCCGAAAATATGCATTTTCCTCAAAAAATGTAATTTTCAGCCAAGCAATTAAATTTTTTAGCAAGATAGTTGAATTTTACACCCCGAAATGTAAATTATGAACAAACAAGTTATTTTCAACCAAATACCAAAATTTTTTATCTAAAAAGATGAATTCTTAACTAAAAATATAATAGCGGAATTTTTAACAAAAAATAAATACTTTTTAACTAAAAAATATTTAGATTTTTCAACAAAATAGAGGAGTTTTCAATAAAATTGATAAAGCTTCTTTTACAAACGTTCAAACTTTTATGAAAAAATTAATTTACAACCTCAAAAAAAAGAATTTTTGCAAAAGAGTTATATTTTCAAACAGAGATGCATTTTTAACTACAATGGTGTATCTTTGAAAAAAACAGTTTTTCTTTTAACTAAGTAGTTAAATTTTCAACCAGAAAGATAAGTTTTCAACGAAGTAAGAGAATTTTCATATAAAAAATTTGAGTTTCCAAGTATGAGAGATCAGTATTAAACCATAAATAGAATAGTTCAATTATGATGTAAATTATCAAACCAAAAAGACGAATTTTGACAAAACCATTTAATTGTCTTATCAAATAGTGTATTTTAAAAATAACATATGAATTTTCAACCAAAACGATAATTTTACAACCATGCCAATTAATTTAGAAAAATTACGTGTTAACAAAAATAAAAAGGAATTTTCAATCAGAGAGGTTCTAGGTCAGGAATATCAGAGTTGTTAACCAGATCAGCAATTTTCCTTAAACTGGTGGAAATAATAGTGTTAGATAGGGTAAGACATTGTGGTAAAATATTTTTGAGAAAATTTCAAAATTGTGGGAATTACGTCACTTTGAACTTATTTGATGAATTTTTTTGAAAATACCCCACCTCAGACATTTTTAAACCGATTTTTTCAAATTTATAGGTGTTATGTAAAATGTAGTATCCTTTTTTCTATAAAAATGAAGAAAAAAAGTCAAAATGTCAAATAAAAAAATGTCAAAAAAATTTTGATTCTAAATTTTCGTTTTGAGCTCGTTTTTTTTTAAATTTTCTCATTTAAATTATTTTTTATGATTTTACCTTTTATTAAAAAAAAAGATTGTAGCCTCTCCTGGTAGCCGAGTTATTCACAATATAAATTTTTGCCAAAAATTTGAATAGCTCAAAGAAATTAATTCCTAACTAAAATTATGAATCTTTAATCCAAGAAATGAATGTTTAACCAAAAATAGAATAGCTAAATTTTCAGTAAAAAGGTAATTTTTCGGTTAAAAATTCATCTGTTAAGTTGGAAAATAGTTTTTTATGGAAAGTTAATTGTTTTCATTCACCATTTTAGTTAGGAATTAATTTCTACAGCACAAATTTTTCTGTTTTTCAAAACTTGTCTCTTTGCTTGAGAATAAATTTTTTTGTTATAAATTAATTTTTTAACTAAAAATTCATCTATTCAAATTTTTGTAAAAAATTAATTTTTTTTTTGAGAAATTTAATCTTCTTGGTTAAAAATTCATCTTTTTGGTTCAAAATTTATTTTATTTGCTTGGAAATTTTATTATCAGTTTGAAATTTCCTTCAAAAATTTAAAAACAAGGTTGAAAAAACATGTATTTTGTTAAAATATTCTGTTTTGATAGAAAATTAATCTTCCTGAAGAGGCTACAATCTTTTTTCTTTAAATGAAAGGTAAAATCATAAGGAATAATTTAAATGAAAAAAATTGTTAATTTTGTGAAATTATTAAAAATTTTGACTTTTTTTTCTTCATTTTCATAATAAAAAGGTATTACATTTTACATAACACCTATAAATTTGACAAAAATCGGTTTAAAAATTTCTGAGGTGGAGTAGTTTCAAAAAAATTCATCAAAAAAGTTCAAAGTGACGTAATTCCTACAATTTTGAAATTTTCTAAAAAATATTTTACCACAATGTCCTACCTACTTAACAATATTATTTCCCTAAGTTTAAGGAAAATCGCTGATCTGGTTAACAACTCTGATATTTCTGACCTGGAACCTCTCATCAGTTTAATTCAACGAAAAAAGACAAATTTATAACAAAATTTTTATATCCTTAACTAAATAGATAAATTTTCAATAAATAAAGATTTTTAGGCTACGCTTAAAAACGAACTTTTTTCGAAAGAGAAGTTTTCAAGCTAAAAAGTTAATTTTTTCTAAAACAGTTAACTTATAAGCTTATAAGTTAAATTTCCAACAAGAAATTCAATTTTTAATCAAAGTAAATGCAGGTGCAACCGCATAGTTGAATTTTCAACTGGAAAAGATAATTATTCAGCCAAAAATGGAATAGATAAATTTTAAGATAAAAAAAATATATTTAAAAAAAAAAAAAAAATTCTACAAAATTGTTACATTTTCATTCAAACAAGTCCATAATTAAAAAAAAAATACAGAGAAGTTTCAGTTCCAGCAAAGCAATTGATTTTATAACCAAAAAAGCTGAATTTTTAACTAAATACTTAAACTTTCAAGCAAAAGGATGAATTTTTAAACAAATTACTGCATTTTCAAGAAAAAATTTAAGTTTTCTACAAAACACTTAAATTTTCATCAGAAAAATTAATTTACAATTACATAGTTCAATAAAATGATGAATGATCAACAACAACAAAATTAATTTAAAACCAATTCATTTCTGATAAAGTTATTTTATTTACTCACATAAAATATATTTAGCAATAATAAAAAAAAAGATAATTTAATTATTTATTATTTAATAATTAATTATTCGTGACATGATGGTGTTTTGTGTTTCCTAGTTTTTTGTATCTTTGTAACTAACTTTTGACATTTATTTATTGGAATAAATGGCAAGGTAACGACTTTAATTGCATAATTATTCAAAAAAATTGTTAATAAAATAGTTGCGTTTACAACAAAATAATTACATTTTTAACCAAATAGTATAATTAAAAAAGACAATTCAAGAAAAAATACAAATCTAACAAAAAAAGATATATTTTTAAAAAAATAGTTACATTTTAAACCAAAGAGGTAAATCCTTTAAAAAATTTTTTGAATTTCCAAAAAAAAAAATATGAGTTTTTAACAAAATAGTTAAATTTATATCTACAACCAAATATATGAATTTTGCATCAAGAAGATTATGGTTTTACCAAAAATGACGAGTTTTTCATAAAATACACTAATTTTCAACAAAATCTTTAAATTTTGAAGCAAAAAAAAAAGAATATCTACGAAATAACTAAAATTTCAACCTAAAAATATGTTTTTTCCATAAAAAATTTCATTAGCGAACAAATAGTTAAATTTTCAACAAACAGTTTAAACAAATAGTTTAATTTTTTACCGAATTGTAACATTTGTACAAAAATAGTTGAATTTTCAATCAAAAATATTAATTTCCAACAAGAATGTTTATTTTCTACCAAATAGTTTTTATTTAAACAGTCAAGTTAATTTTTAACCAAAGCTTAATTTTCTAACAAATTTTTGAATTTTTGAATTTAAGAATACGAGTTTTCTACAGAAAAGTTGATTTAAAAAAAAGTGAATTTACAATCAAAATTTAAAGATTAAATAGTTGAATCCTTATAACCAAAACAGATTAACTCTCCACCAACCAGCATTTTTAACCAAAATGCATTAAATTTTAACTGAACCAAAGTTTAATTTTTAGTTAAAAAGAATAAATTTTCTACTAAAAAAGAAATAGGTAGATTTTCAGTTCGAAAAATTAATTTTTATTTGAAAATTATATGGATTTCTATTTCTAACGAAATATTTACGTATTTAACGAGGGATGAATCTTCAAACAAATATATAAATATTTAACAAAGTAGTTTAACTTTCAACCAAGTAGTTGAATCTGTGACCAAATAGGAGAATTTTCAACAAAATACATTATTTCTTTTACTAAATAATTGAATGTTTAACTCATAAAGGAAAAAATTTTAACCAGGAATGGAATATCTACCATTTCATAATAAAAATTGAATTTTTAACAAGAAGAAAAATCAAATTTCCAGGAAAATAGTTTAATTTTGGAATAAAAAGGTTAATTTCTCAGTAAAGTAGTTGAGTTTTAAACCGAAAATATTAATTTTAAATGGAAGGGTCAATTTACGAACCAAGCAGTTGGAGTTGCATTTTTAACCGAAAAGGATGAACATTCAACCAAGAAAATTAATTTTCTACCAAAAAATAGGTATTTTCAACAAAGCATATGGATATTTAACTAGAAAATATTAATTTTCAAACAAAAGAATAATTTTCTACGAAGTAGTTTAACTTTCAACCAATTAGTGGAATTTTTGACTGATAAATATGAAAAAGATGAAATATATGGTAGTAGAATGTAAACTTTTTAACAAAAACAAAATTTGTTAATCCTAAGGAGTAAATTAATAATCGTATTACATTTTTTCCAACAATTTTTATGATCATAATAAATTATTTAAAAAATGTTTAATTAATTTAAAACATTTTACCAAACCAACCAATAAGCATTGCTTGAACAAAAGAGCTGCATTTTCAATCAAATAGATGAATGTTTAACCTACAAAGATAAATATTTAACCAAGAAAATTAATTTTCTACTAAAAGACGAGTTATTTTTAAAATAAAAGAATTTTTAACTAAATAATTTAATTTTTAAATAAAAAATATATGGTTTTAACTAAAAATTGTAATAGGTAAATTTACAGTTTAAAAAATTACTTTTCAACATTAACAAATTATTTTTAAACAAACAAATTCAACAAGACAGATGAATTTTTAACAAAATAGTTGAATCCTTAACCATGCATAGAAGTTTTCAACAAAGAAGATTGATTTTCTACTCAAAAAGACGAATTTTCAACAAAAGAGTTATGTTTCCAAGCTAAAAAGTGAATTTTTCTAGAAAACGGTTAACTTTTAAACTGGATGAGATACATTTTTAACAAAAAAATTTATTTTCAATCAAATTAAATGAATTTGCAAATATATGAAATACTGAAATTTTTAGATACAAAATTAACTTTCTACGACAAAAAAAAAGAATTTTTAACATAATAGTTATACTTTTGAGCAAAAAAGTAAATCTTTGCCTAAGTAGTTGAATTTTTGACCAAAAAATATGAATTTTTTATAAAATAGTTAAATTTACAATAAAAATAGGTTAATTATGCATCAAGAAGCTTATTTTGTACTGTAAATGACGGATTTGTAACAAAATACATGAATTTTCAACAAATTTCTTTAATTTTTCAGCGAGAATAAAGAATACCTAGAAAAAAGCTCAATTTTCAACATGAAAATATGATTTCTGAATTAAATAGTTAATTTTCTACTAGATAGTTACATTTAAAAAAAGTAGTTTATTGTTAATGGACATTTTTTAATTTTCCAGTAAAAATAGTTAAATATTAAATAGTTAAATGCTTCACCAAACAAATTAAGATGCCTCTAGGAAAGAAAAGGTATGATTACCACAACCATATTTATTGAAGAATATGAACTAGCCATATTTAAGGTTGCTGCAACCATATTATGGCCTACTCAACCATTTCACTTAGTACCTGCATCCAAAGCTAAAGTTGCGTCAACCATGTCCATCTACAGTCATAGTTACTATGACTGTAGATAACTTGGCAAAATTATGTCTAACAATATGTTAATGGTTGTAGCAACCATACCTTTTCTTTCCGTGGCAAACAGTAGCATTTTCAATAAAAATAGATGGATTTTTAACCAAGTAGGTTAATCATCAACTATGAAATATAAATTTTTTAATAGTTTAACTTTTAACAAAAGATAAAACTTAAAAAACAACAACAATAAAAAACAGAAGAATATTTAGCAAACTTCCTCGAATAGGCGAATTTTAAACAAAATACATAAATTTTGAATAAAATAATTGAATTTTTAAATTATAAAAGAACAATTCTCGACCAAAAAGGTCATATCTACATTTTAGGATTAAACAGTTAATTTTGAACACAAATAAAAAGCGAATTTCGAATAAAATAGTTAAATCTTTAAATACTTAAATTTTCGATCAAATTAGTTAAATTTTAAACAAACAATATGAATTTGCAGCAAAGAATGTCGTTCTCAACCAAATAGTTTAAGTTTTGACCAAGTTGTCAAACTTTCTATCGGAAAAGGCGAATTTCCTCCTAACCTTTGAATTTTAAACAGAAACTTAATTTACAAACCTAGCACTTGATTTGCTACAATAAAAAAAAATTCACAACGAAATATGTTTATATTAAATTTTTCAACAAAAAGGGTTTTCAATTTTGAATAAAAAACAGTTGAAGTCAAGCAAAAAAGACTAAAAAAAATAAAAATTCATCCCAGAAAATGAATTTCTTACCAAAAAATACGTATTTTGCCACTAAATAAATAAATTTTCAAATAAGTAGAAAAGATCAATATTTTTAAACGAAAAATATAAAAAAGATGAAATAGATGATAGTAGACTTTTAGAAAATAACAAAAAGTAACTTTATACCCTAATGACTCAATTAAAAATCTTCTTAATTATTTTCCCTGATATTTCTTTTCCTTATTAATTTATTAAAAATGTTTTTAGTTAATATCTCTCTAAATTGAATGATGCTGACAAATTGCGTGGAAGAATACAAATTGTCGGGATATTGAAATACCCCACATGAGTGTTATGGGGTTAAGAGCATTGTTTCGTAAAACAGAGTCTGTATCGCTTATGGAGGAAAATAAATGGATGTATGAGAAGTTTGTTGCAAACAGTTCGACAAAAGGGGACACGCGCGCAATTCATTCGTTCGCTGTTGGTGAGCAGCACTTCTCGCCACGGGGTGTCCCCATTCTTCTAATCCTTAGATTTTACCCTTACCTGTTATGCAAATCACATTTTTCATTTTATCCTAATTACCAGATTATAAATCATTTCTAAACGTGCCACAATTTTTCTATTTAAATTGGGCAAAAGGAATTAGACTTTCAGAATTTCATGGACACAGATTAATTTATTAATCATTCTTAAAGAAAAAAAATTGCTACTAATATTAGGGTCCGTCGAAAAAGCTTATTTTTAAAAACTCGTTAAGTAACATTGCGGAAATTATACCTTTTGGGAAGATAATTAGAGGCCATACAAATTTTGAAATCAGTCAATATCTTCACGAGAAACGTAATTTTTAAAATATCCTAGTTTATCCGAGATCAAATTTTCGTTTTCCCTGAAGATTAATATTTAATGACCTGTATTTTAATTTTGTAATATTCTTAGCATAGAATATTTTCTAAAGGAAATAAAACAGTTTTATATTAGGATTTAAAATTTTCAAATTTATTTATTTCTACCAAAAAATGGCTTTCACCTGGAAAGATGACTTTTTCACAAAATAATTGAATTTTCAACTGCCAAATTGTTGAATTTTTACAAGACAAAGATGAATTGTGAACCAAATGGTAGAATTTTCAAACAAACCAGAGTAAAATTTAATCAAAAACAGGTACATGATTAACCAAATAGCTAAGATTTTAAGTTAAGAATTCGAATCTTTCAGAAAAAATTTTCCTTTTAAATTTAAAAATATGAATTTTTAACAAAGAAGTGGATTTTGAATCAAAAATATGGCTTTTAACCAGAAAAGATGGCTTTACCAAAATCGTTAAATTTTTAACAAAAATATGAAATCTCTATCAAAAGAGATGAATTTTGAAATCAAAAAGGCGAATTTTCAACAAAAGAGATCCTAACTAAATAATAAATTTTGCAATTCAGAAAGAAAACAAAGTTTGTCCTTATTGTTGGACTTTCAATCCAAAAAACAAATTTTCAGTAAAACTATTTAATTTTTAACCCAAAAAGAATTTTCAATTAAAAGAGATGAATTTTCAATAAAATAGTGAAACTTTCAACCTAAGGGATGAATTTGAAACTAAAATGATAGATCTTCACCCAAAAAAATATTATTTAAGAAAGAAAAGAAAAAGAAAAGAAAAGAAAATTTAAAATTTATTAAAATTTTATTTACCTTCAACCTAATAGTTTTATTTTTGACAAAAAAAAATAGATTTTCAATAAATGATGTAACAGTAAATATTTCAACAACAAAAAATTTTCATCAGAATAGATAAATTTTTAATGACAAAGATAAATCTCAAATAAAAAAAATAAATTTAAGGCAGAAGTTCAAATTTTACCTTACCCATATTTTCATTTTTAAACTAAAATGATGAATCTTCAACAAAAAAAATGACATTTTTGTATAAAAGTGGTTCTTTTGAAACAATCAACGTAAAATTTGCAAAAAGAAATGTAATCGTCAGTGAAGCAATTTTAAAAGAAATAGAAATAAAAGAGAAATAAATCAATGGCAATAATATTATATTAGAGTGGTCGCCAAACTTTTTTTTCAAAATGGCTGTGTTGAGTCTAACTGAAATAAAATTGGGGTAGTTGGAAATGGGGATGAATTCGCACTTTTCCAAAAATTCGGGATAATAAGCCAAGCCTATGGAAAATGAATCCCAAATTTCGGGACGATGAGACACTTCGTTTCAAAATTCGTTTAATTTTTCTAGACCAATTTAACATTTTCCCTGCCCATTAAGATTCAAGGAACGGAAGATTATTATTATGTAATGTTTGTAATATAAAATACTTTCGAAACGAAATAAAACGAATAAACCTTAAAACTTTCTAACTTTTTCCAGACCAATAAAGTCAACTGATTTTATTTTAGATTTAGTTAATTGCACATTTAAAAAAAACTTTATAAGAAATTAATAATTACCAAAAATTTGAATTTTTTTATGGCGGGTGCCCCGAGTACATTGGTTGTATCCGCAACGTATTCTTAATCTCGTTATATTTGGTAAAAAAATGCAGTTGAAAGCTTTTCAAATCAGTAAAAATGTTTCAAATCTTTCGAAATCCTTGAAAATCTTTTTTTATTGAGAAAAAAAAATGAAATCTTACGTAAAAAATGGGATGGAGGCCACAGCAATCTTACGAATCCTAACAATATGGGGGGGGGGGGTCAATTTATTTATATGAAGGTATTTAATGTGCAATTAAATGTGTCTGGATATTTTCTAATTTATAATTTAAATTTAATATATTTCAAGTAATATTTGCTATTGAAAAAATTTTTTCTTGTATAAATGCTAAATAATTCGTTTTCTGTGTGACACGGGAATTTTAAATATATAATCTCAACAAAGAATATTATTTTGTAATATTTGTTAAATTAAAATCGGTTAGTCTTTTTAGGTCTTACTGAAAATGAAATTAAACCAGGTAGAACTTGTTGAGTACTCAAATACTCACTACTCATTCGAGATAATGAAGTTTGTGCTTTTAAGCCAAAAAAATCTCTATTTACTCTTTCAATAAAAGAGGCTTTGATAATAACAGACAAGCAAAGCTTACCCGCTGAGCCATTCAGATTTCAAAGCTTGATCCACAATTGTTGCAAGAGTTCATATCGTGCTCACACTATGCGTGTACTTGCCCCCATATCGTGGCAAAAACGATCACAGTAGTCACATAACGGGTGGTAAGATGTAATCATTCAAAGTAAAATTATTCTATCCTGTCTAACAATACGTATTATTTACAAGCACTCTATCACTCTATATTTAATAGTCTGTGATATAAAAATATCATAAACAAATTTTTTTACTTTATTTATAATTAATTGAAAAAATAACAAATTTAATTTTAGGGTTTGGTATATCCGAGCAAACATGCTTATACAGTCGAAGCTCTCAATAAGGCCGCTACACGGAAAAAAATATGGAACTGTAATATCCCATTAGGAGTGCAGGAATCATTTGATTCCTGTGTTTAGAAACAAATATGCCATGTATGAGATCATTTGTTTCCAAAATAGTTAGGTGACTCCGCGCCTCCCAGCTTGGGAACGAATCAGTCCCATTCTCGGCAAAACAGGGTCCTCTCGCTGAGTGAGAGAGTATACTATAGTATAGTACAGTAGCGATGGTAGCTGTTTCTGCCGAGCATGGGACCGAATCAGTCCCATAGCGCGGAGAGAATGGCTACTACAGTCAATAAGATCGGCGCGGTCCGTCTTTTGTTATTTGTTCGTCCTATGTGACACACTTTTCTATTCTTACAATTTTTTGGTAATAATAAGTTTCGAAACTAGACAACTATTTGGTTCCATATTTTTTTCCGTGTGCGAATAAGACCACTTCCCCTCATCCTTGCTCGAGCTCATCGAGACGCTTCCCCCACTCTCTGGCTGTCTTCGAAATTCCGGTCAGCCGCTACCAATAGTGCCACCGAAGAAATCGTAATTTTTATGGTTTTGAGGAGTTTTTTTAATACTATCGAAATAAATCAAATAATAATTGTGATATTTTCATATTTTATAATTTTTTTAAACGTTATAAAATATTATTCTTGTGTATAATATGCTTAATGTCAACAATGCGCCCCCACTGTTATGTTTACGTTCTGATCGTCCGCGTGTTTAGTGAGAAGTGGATTTAAAGGTACATGCATCAGTTCTATTCTGGAAGAGAATAAAGGGTTGAGAATCGGAGAACTAACATTTCGAGAAAAAAAATATTTATCTTTTTAATTATCTTCAATTCTTGTGATTTATCTGAAGCCGTATAAAGATTTGAATTTGGCGATTATACGTATGTTACTGTAAAGTGTTAACATTACACGCGGAAATTGGAAATTACCATGTAAAAAAAATTCGTTTCAAGCGATATATTATACACAATGTCGAAAAACATTATAAAATATAAAAATATATCAATTAATATTTGATTTATTTAAATAATACAAAAAAAACTCTCCTCAAAACCATAAAAATTACGATTTCTTCGGCGGCACTTTTGGTAGGGGCTGACCGGAATTTCGAAGTCAGCGCGACAGTGGGGAAGCGTCTCGATGAACTCGAGCAAAGATGAGGGGAAGTGGTCTTATTCGTAGCGGTCTTGTTGATAGCTTCGACTGTAGTTTCCGTCGGGTGCCCATCGTACTTTTTCCAACGAAGAGAGTGAGGGAAAATCTGGAGTTGGTGAGTAGGGGAAATGAGGGGAAGAGGGAGGAAGTCGGGGAGGAGATGCAGAAGCAATGAGGGGAAATGAAGGAAGGTAAAGTAGAAAAATTGCAAGTGAGAGGAAATTAGTGGAGGGGGAGCAGGGGAAGTGAGAAGAGAAAAAGTAGGAGAAATGAGGGGAAAAAAAGGGAGGGAAATCAGGAGAAGGGCCATTTTTTCTTTTTAGCAATTTTTTGTATCTCAGACTTGGGGGAAGAATGTTTTATTATGAACATTTTTATCGAGTTGGAAGAGAGGACATTTTTGTTAATAATTGTTTTTCCGAATTTGACGAGGACAATTTTTTCTTCTGGTATTTGTTTTGAGCTGGAAGGAAGGAAATTTCGGTTTTAATTTTTTTCTGAATTGAAAGAGGGACATTTTTTGCTTTTAAGGGCACGTGATACTCACATCCACCGACCAAGCCAGTCCCAAGATCGAAATTTGTTCTCATATTTAAAAATTAAAGTTAAAAGAAAGCGGAAAAATTTTGGGGACTTATTAATCAACGTAATTGGAAGGTGTATAGCAAAGCGTGGAGTCGGGAAAGTAAAAAAAATTTATAAAAATAATAATTGTTGGTAAATATTTTCTATTTTACCGGTAACAACTGCCGTGTCGCTAACTAGATGTTTTTTATTCTGGAAACAGGTGGCGCTAGAGCTAGACTTTTGGATTTAGAACTTTTCTCATGCACATTTAATTCAAAGTAATCATAACCTAAAATCTCAACTCCATTTTAAATAATTTGGCGGTAAATTCAAATTTTGATAGATCAGAATACAAAATTGTAATATATTGATACCTTGTCTATATAAAATATACTTATATGAGTAAATAACTAATAATAAACAATGTAAATATTGTTAATAACCAAAACATTGTTTTATTATTTATTATATGCGCGAAATAATAGGAGGAGCACAGAGTACTCATGCGTTTGGGGCTGATCTGGGGAAAAAATATAAAAATATATGACATATGTTATCAGTGATTGTTGATCGCGTGGACCCCGAATTTCATGTGTCTAGGACGAATCAGTTGTTAGAGTCTCGTCTAGTGGCCGCCAGAGTTCGCCTTTTCGTGCATTGCTGATGCCGATTGAATTGATAAAAATTCCTTTGTTGAATGAAATTTAGTTAAAATAATTTTTGTTATATCTTTCATTTCTAAATGAAGTACTTTAACGTAATTTCCTGTAGGCTATTGCCTTTCTTAAAGTTTTAGGCCGATATTTTAAGTATAAAAAAAGTTCGAACGTTCAAAAAATTTCGAGGTTCGGAAAAAAGATAAGTTTGGAAATAATTTTTAGTGAATTTCCTCCTCAAATGAAGTACTTTAACGTACTTTATTGTACTCTAATACATTTCCCAAAGTATCAGCTCGATCGTTTATTTTAAAAAAAAGTTCTCAGGTTCAAAAAAATATTTAATGAACTGAAGATGTGAAGTCGGTAATATAGATATTTCGCTGTGTTACATGCCCTTAAGGTTTTTATCGACTTAAAAGGAAGGAAATTCTGGTTTTCGTTTTTTCTGGATTGAAAGAACATTTTTTATTTTTAAATTTTTTATTGAGTTCCATTCTAAACATTTTTATTGAATTGAAAGAGAGAAATTTTAGATTAATAATTGTTTTTCTGAATCGGAAGAGACCAATTTTTTTAAAACGTTTTTATTAAGTGGGCGAGGGGTTAATATTGTATTTTAAAGATTCAGATGAATAAGGGTACTGCTTATCTTCAGTTTTATATGGAATTGCAAGAAGGACATGTATTATTTTTAACATTTTTATTAATTTTAGTTAAAAGGGAGGATTAGGTTCAAATTAGTTCAGATTTGTTTCGGCAAAATTAGTTCAGATTTGTTAAAGTAAAATTAGTCAATAATTGAAAGGTGTTGAAAGTTTTCCTTTTATACGTGCAAATCATTGACAGTTTGGTTTTAAAACTTCTGAATTAAAATTTTTTGATTTTCAATTGTAAAAGTTTAAAGTTCTAGAAGAGTTTCACTTTAAGTGCTTTAACTTGCAATTCAGTTTTTATCTCGGATTTGATTACTTCAAATTAACACATTTTCCATTGTAAGAGATCGAATTTTTTTATTTCCATGACCGTGAAATATTTTGCGAACTGGAAAAATTTGGACATTTTTTCTCGATTAAAATTGTCACCCTGTATACCAAGGCTTATTTTTAATAATAATTTTGCAAATTACAATTGAATTAAAGAGGTGAAAAAAAATTGGAAATCTTCATTTGATGTATGAGATTAGGGAAAGATAGGGGGAATCAGGGGGTATGAATGTAGGGAAAGTGACGGGAAATAAGGGGAGGGATATTTGGGGAAATGAGTGGCAGGAAAGCGGGTTAAAATGAGGGGAGGTGGATTAGGGGAAATAGTAGGTGAAACAGATGAAGGGAAAATAGGGGAAGTGATGATAAATGAGGGATAAGTGAGAAGGAGAAATTGAAAAAAATAATTGGATAAGAAATAAGGGAAGTAAAGGATAATAAGATAAGGGAAATTAAGGGGAGGCATGGGAAATGAGGGAAGAGAAGTAGGGAAAATAAGGTGAGGGTAAATAGGAATATTGAGGAGGGAAAAAGCAGGCGAAAGTGAGGGGAGGTAAAGTAGGGAAAGCGAATAAAAATGAGGGTAGATGGAATAGGGAGGATTAGGGGAAATAGTAGGTGAAACAAATCGCGGGAAATTAGGGAAAGTGATGATAAATGAGAGTTAATTAAGCAGGGGAAATTGAAGAAAATGAGTCGATCGGAAATAAGGGAATTAAAGGGTAATAAGATGAGGGAAATTAAGGGGAGGTATGGGAAATGAGGGAAGGGAAGTAGGGAAAATCAGGTGAGGGTAAATAGGAATATTTAGGAATATTTTTTTTTTAGGCGAGAAAAAGTAGGGGAAAGTGAGGGGAGGGATAGTAGGTACACTGATGAAAAGCAAGGAGAACGAAAGTAGGGAAAGTGAGTAGAATTAAGAAGATTGAGGGGTATGGTAGGGGAAGTAAGGAGTAGGGAGTAAGGAAAATTATTTAAAGGGAATTGGCGGGAATGGGGGAGGGGAATTAGGGGAATTATGGGAGGGGAATTAGAAGAAGTTTAAGAAGTTTTAGAAGTTTAAGTGAGGGGATGTAGGGGAAATTGTTAAAAATTAGGGTGAGTAGGAATGGTAAAATAAATGAAGGGGTGGAGGTGGAACATCTTTACCGAAATTCAATAGGCGTAAAACAACCTTTTTCGGTAAGGCTGAACTGATTTTGATCAAAATAAAATTTATCTAAGGGATTTCAATTCCATAATTTTATAAAAAATTAGGGATCTTTTTATCAAAATATACGGGTCAAAAAAATTTTTTTAATGTAAAGTAAGCAGGCATTATAAAAAATCATTTCAGTCAATTAATTGCGCTGTTAATTGTTTATTACTAAAATGTAACTTTCGACTGGAATAAGACAGATAAACATAGTTTTTTGCAAATTTTTCAAGAAGCATCATTAAATTTTTGTATGCCTTGTATTTTTACTAATTAGTCGTAGCTTTTAACCTATTTACATTTGTTTAAGTCTTTTTTTAAGTATAAATAATTTACACTAGCTTTAAGTAAAACGAAAAAACACGACCAATTTACTTTATCATTAATTCTTGAAGCAATTTTTATGGTTCAAATGTAACTTTTGATCTTGAGAAAAGAGATAAGTGTGTACTTTTTGTTTTTTAAATTTTATAACAAATTTTATTAGATCTTCTTATTTTTTCATGTTCAATTATGTGTTCATATTTTTTTAACCATTTTTATTTTCGGCATTGTAATGTTTTATCGAAAGAATTGTTCAAACAAATATAAGTTGTTTAAAAATTATGTGCGAGTGGTAAAAATACCAGGCATACCATAATTCGATATAGTTACAAAGATTCGTTTTTAGTCTATGTTGGATCTTAGAGAATATTTAGGGAGAAAATGGTTATAGTGTCTCAACTGCATCCTCTAAAAATTTTTTTTTTTAATTTGAAAATTTGTGTCGAACTGTATCTTCAAAAAATGTCCTCAATTTCCATCATAAAATTTGATTTTCAATCGTTTTAATCGACAAGAAAAATTGTTGTGCATCATTACATTAAAATTCAATGATGATTTTAAAATTCTATGATTTTAAAAACCAAAATAGTATTGCTGATGACATAATTTAAAAAAAAATTAATTTGTATAAAAAAAAACTAAAACTTACAAAAAAACATTTGGCTTGAAGGGACTCCATAGTTCGTATCCAGCCCCTTGACCTGCTCGTTGGGGGCCTATTGTTGCGCCCGAGTCGAGCCTCGACAGTACAAGCTACAGCGCCACAGTTATGAAAGCTGCAAGTCTAAATTTAAAATTCATCAAATTTTACCACTGATTTGAACCATTTTTTGCGAATTGGTAATAAACATCATTATAAAAAAATTGAATTACGAAAACTATTGTTAAAATAATTATTGTTCCTGAGTTTCAATTTTTTTTATAAAAAGTAATGTTTTTCCTTTCATAGGAAATGTGGCTGGTAATATTTCAATTCTTAAAATCAAATAAAGCGCTTTTTCAGCAACCTGATTTTTGATACAATTGCGTCAGTTTATCTAATTCTGAATTTCAAAACCATTTTTTCGGGTTCTACTTAAAGAATACAAATTTGGTTTATAATATTTGCAACTGCATATTAAAAGTCAATATTGTCAACTGGCTTTTTTTTTAAATAGATTCCTGCAATGCTTTGAAAAATCTTTCATACCTCTAATTGATTAAAATAATGAATAATTCATAGTTTTTTCCATTATCAGCTTCATCAGTTAAATTATATTCATAATTTACAAAATTATTTAAATCTGTAGAAAATTTATTATTACCTGCTCTTAGCACCATATAATGCCGTTTACTAATAGTCGATCATATTCTCAACTAGACCAGAAGTGCAATAAAATTAGCCAAAGGTAATAATTGGAGTCATCTAACTTTACAACCGTCAACCGACTAATAACAAGACCGTAGCAGAGTTTGGTTATGACCAATAATCGCAATAATGCCCTGCTCGCCATTTCGGTTAAAATCGTGACCCAGTCACGGTTTCCAAGGGCAAATTGTAGGGTCTTCGAGGGAGAAAATGACACAGTAGCCGGAAAGTCTACCAACCAAATTACCAGGACAAAGGCTTCTTTTCTGGTACAAGTCTCTATTCCATTTTACAATCAAAAAGGCGAAGAAGACCACGATGGTTCGAGACAATACAAACGAAAATTTCACCCAATAAATTCTCGCTTCTAACCATGTCATTTCTTGAAGCCCATTGCTGGAAGCCCCATCCTGCAGACAGTGAAAGCTTCCACTTTCGAATTTATTGTCGCGGTCGTATTTCTTCCGCTGCGGGTGCACTGAGTGCGGTCAGTGGGTCAGAATTCAGAATCTCAGCTTCAGAAACTGAAGGTTCCAGACTTTATGATTTCATTTTCGCAGTAGAAGCTTGTTCTTTCTCGATTTATAGGTATCGAGGGTGTGATCGTAATGTTACATTTTGTGGTTTTTTTCTCTCTGGAAATTTGACTATCTAGGAAAGAAGAGCTAGAAAGTGTCTCATAAAGATATCAAGAAGAGAGGGTCAAATGCTGAAGAAGACTTTCCCTATCCTTGGTCCTTGGAATTTTGGATACAGATGTTGGGGTGCTGCAAAACTTGCAACCCCTGAAAAAAGTCTGGTAGCAATATTGTAATGTTTATGGTTGGGGTGAAGTCATATTTTTGCCCTGATTCTTCTGAAGAGGGCTTATAACTAACACTAATGATGGGGAGAAGAAATTTTCTGTGGTCAATTTCTTTTTTATGAGACAATTTCTTCTTAAGTTTCGGAAATGAAAATTAAGTCGTAATGTTCTTTGGAACAGAAATTTAAAAAAGAGGCTTTTGATAATTTATTGTGAGAATGTCACTCAGGAAGATTCTCTACGTTCATTCTCGGAAGATAACGCAAGTAAAATGTTGAATTTAAGTTTAAATGGTTTGGATTTCTAAGTTCGTAGCATTTCAAGCAAAAGATTAATTTTCAACACAACAGTTCAAATTTAAAAATAAACTTTCTTTGTCAAGAGTGAAACAGAATTTTCTCTTAATTGTTGAATTTTAAAGAGAAAGACGGAGTTTTTGCAAAGAAATTAAATCATAAAATAATTTATTTTTCAACCAAACAGTTGATTTTTCTATCAAAGTAATTTAATTTCTAATTTCTAATTTAATATGCATAAAAAATTAATTTTGAAAAAAATGTAATAGTTGATATTTTAACACAATACTAGTTTTATGTTTGTTTGAAAACAGTTGAATTGATCAAAATAAGAGCTTTCAACAATATAGTTGAATCCTCAACCGAAACATATTAATTTTCAGGCAAACATTTGAATTTACAAAAAAGTTCAAATTTCTTCCAAAAGAGATGAATGCTTAAAAAAATGCATACATTTTGAAAAATTAGTTCAATTATCATCTTAGAAAAATCAGTTCCAATCAAATCGTTCAATTGTCAGTTAAAATTAAATTTTTCAACTAAAAATGCAACATAAATCCTATAGTGAATTCTTAATTTAAAAAATTCATTTTCATAAAAAAAGATATTTCAACAGAGCAGTTAAATGTTCATCTAAATAGATGCATTTTTAACTAAAATGTTAAGCTTTATAAAAATTGTTTTTGTTAACAAAGAAGTTCAACTCTCAACCAATTAGTTATTTTTTAATCAAAAAATATGATTTCTTAAAACGAAAAATGTATAATATTATATATCACCCAAAAAAGATAAAAAATTCTAAATAAAAAACAGTTCAATATATACAAAAAGAGACATTTTTAACAAATAATTTAATTTTCAACCATAAAAGTTTTTCAATTTAAATCATACATACAACGAAATTACAAATTTTTAAGAAAAATGTAATTTCTGAACTAAATAATTGAATTTTCTGCAGTGCTCAGATTTTTTTCTTTAAGGGGCTAATAATAAACTGACTCAATTTTTTTCTTAAATTTGGAAAAATCTTTTAAACTTGAAAAAATTTCCTTAAATTTTTTTAATTTTTTAACAAATTTTTAGAAATCTTTTGGAATATTTGTAAATATCTTTTGCAAATTAATTTTTTTTAATAAAAATTCGCTTTCATTTTCTTCCAGGAATCTGGAGACGTTTCCTTTATTTCCTTGAAACTTTTCAAATTTCTCAAATATCTTCTAAATTGCTTGTTCAAAATTTTCAAAATTCAAGTTTTGAGAAAAATTTGTTAAGTTATAAATTATTTTTAAATATATTTAAAACTTCTAAATATCTCTTTAACTTACTCGAACTTTTCTTTAAAAAGTTGCAAAATTTGAGAATTTATGATTTTAAATCTTCTGAATTCTTTTTCATAAATTTATAGGAAATCGTCTAAACTGATTTGAAATCTTTTTCAATTTTTTCTTAAAATTATTTTAAAAAAATAAAAAAACATTGGAATTTATGACAGAAATCTGTCTCTTTAATTTATTTTTTTAAAAGCTTTAAAAATTCTTAATATAAATTTTTTTTGAAATCATAAAAAATTTACATTTTCCTTAAAATTGTTTTAATATTTTGATAATATAAATATAAATATAAATATATTTAAAACTTATAAATGTCTCTTTAACTTACTCGTACTTTTCTAAATTTTAGTAAGTTACAAAATTTGAGAATTTATGCTTTTAAATCTTCTGAATTCTTTTTCATCAATTTATAGGAAATCGTCTAAACTGATTTCAAATCTTTTTTAACTTTTTTTGAAAATTAATTTTAAAAAATAAAAAAAAGATTGGAATTTATGAAAGAAATTTGTTTAAAAATTTTTTTTTTAAAGCTTTAAAAATTCCTAAGATGAATTTTTTTTGAAGTCATAAAAAATTTACATTCTCCTTTAAATGGTTTAAATAGTTTGATAATAGAAATATAAATATAAATATATTTAAGAATTCTAAATGTCTCTTTAACTTACTCGAACTTTTCTAAATTTTAGCAAGTTAAAAAATTCGAGAATTTATAATCTTAAATCTTTTGAATTCTTTTTTATAAATTTATAAGAAATCGTCTAAACTGATTTGAAATCTTATTTCATTTTTTATTAAAATTAATTTTAAAAAATAAAAAAACATTTGAATTTATGGCAGAAATCTGTTTTTTTATAATAAATTTTTTAAAATCTTTAAAAATTCATATGATGAATTTTTTTCGAAATAATAAAAAATTTAAATTTTGCTTTAAATTTTTTAAATATTTTGAAACAACTAAAAGTTTTTTTATCAAATTTTCCATTTAATTTAGAAAAAGCAAAAAGCACGAATTTTAACTAAAATAATTAATCTTCCTCCAAAAAATAAATGTTTCAGAAAGTATTTTAAATGTTAACCAGGTAATTTAATTTTTAACCAAACAGTTTAATTTTAATCAAACAGTTATGCATTGTTCATAAAATGTTCGAAATTTTCAGAAATCTTTTAAAGTATTTAAAAAAACTTTCTTTAAAAACGAATCTTTCAAAATAGACAATAATTCACAATTTTCCATGGAATCTTTAAAAAATGTTTTTTTTTAAGTATTTAAAAATTCCTTAAAAGCTTCGCTTTGTTTTCATAATCTTAAAAAACTTATATTTGCTTTAAAAAATTTTGGAATACATATCTACCAATTTTAAATATTGCTGTTTTAATCTTTTCCGATTTCAAAACTTTCCTGATATATCTTAAAATCATTTAAATTTTTTCTGAAGTTTTTCTTTAATTCTATATAATTTGACAAATTTATTTTTTTTGCCCTTAAAATCATTCGTTTCCTTTTTTGGCAATTTTAGAAATGTTTTAAAATATTCTCTTCAAATTAATTATTCAAATTAAAAAATGATTTGAAGCTTATCCAGAAATTATAAGAAAATTTTGTATTTTCTTGAAAGTTTTAAAAAACCACTTTTGACTGAAAAAAACTCGCCTACCCCAGTTTCATACTGAATAATTAATGTTTTGGAGATACTCCCAGAGTATTTTAATTTCCAGCCCCTTTTTAAGAAACCATAATTTTAAATGTTTTTGAGGGATTATTAGGTATATATTAAGTTTTATTTATTTATTTTTGTATTTATTTTAATTTTAATCATTTTATTGTTATTGTTTAAAATAAATTTTAAATTTGAAATTAAATAAAATTTTTTATTTTATTTTTTTAAAATTATTTTTATTTTATTATTATTTATTTATTTATTTATTTTTATTTTATTTTTTTTTATTTTAAGTATCTTCGTCAAAAAAAATTTAGTTTAGAATTCAAAATAAGCCTTTGATATTTAAACATGAAGGCTTTAAAATCTTGTAAAACAGGTGAAAAAATCAGTTTTTTAATCAATTCTCGTTTTCAATGCATTACACGTGTAAGTTCCGAACAACATTTTTAACGCACAAAATTCCCCATAAAATCAAAAATAAATTTAATGTTTTATCTTGAGAACTTTAGGAGATATGACTTCCAGAATTGATTTTTAAGGAAAAATTGGGCTAAAAAAATGTAACTTTAGTTTCCGTAAAATATCGCATGTCTTATACAATTTAAATAAAAAATTTGCACGTATATTAGTTAAAACAGAATAAATTTGCCGTAGATCTAAGAAAAATAAAATGCTTCAACTCACATAGCTGTCAAGTTATTTCATCATGAAAATCAAAATTTAAGAAATTTAAATTAGATTTATAATCAAATTTATAATCCTATTTAACGTCCAGTAATCCAACAGCCAAAATTAAATAAGCGCCGTAAAATGTTTCGGTTGTAATTTGCAAAAAGATCCTTAAAAAAAACATATACCTAAAAAACAAAAATAAATTTTGGAGAAAGTAAAGAAGAGGAAAGAAAAATAAAAAGGCAACCAACCCAATCCCCTTCCTTTTCTTTTTTTTATTTCCTTTGTCTTTTCTATTATTACTATTATCAAATCAAAATAAAAAACATCACCTTTTTTATTGAGTTTGGCACACATTAGGTTTTTCTAAAATTTATAAAATTTTGCACATACATTTTTTATGCTTTGAAAAGTAAAGGAATGA
Organism: Druon quercuslanigerum; assembly: GCA_010014905.2. Classification (NCBI taxonomy): domain Eukaryota; kingdom Metazoa; phylum Arthropoda; class Insecta; order Hymenoptera; family Cynipidae; genus Druon; species Druon quercuslanigerum. The sequence goes on along the minus strand of JAAAKG020089502.1, from coordinate 10,101 downwards.
TCACTCCCATAATTATGACTTTTACTGGGGTAGAAAGTTCGTAATTTTTATTACCAATTTTTATTACCATAAAGATGTACAAAAAAATGAGTTGACCGACCACTACAAAACGCAAGGAAACAACCAATTGGGAACGAATAATTATGTTATAAGGAACAAAAAACCTCAATAATACTTTTTTGTCCCGATGGTCAATAATTTGTTATTAACTAAAAACTTGTAAAATTACGAAAAATGAAAAAATCGTAAAGTAGCACAAAGAAAAAAATACTGCCTAAAAGCGCATGGTTTCACGATTAATTTGCATTTTTAAAATTTCAAACAGCTGTGATAGAAGCCGAGAAAAAAGTTTTCGAAATATATGCTTTTCGGTCGATTTTTGACTTTAAATTGCTCGTATCTCAAAAGCGAAGCATTTTTCAAAAAAATACCAAGAGTAAAAAGTGTTTATTTTTATCCATTTTACTTTAGAAACTGATTAGCGTAACGATTTTTTCATTTTTCGTAATTTTGCAAGTTTCTAGTTAATAACAAATTCCCAATTGGTTTTTTCCTTGCGTTTGTTAGTGGTCGGTCAACTCATTTTTTTGTGCATCTTTTTGGGGGTGACACTAAAAGTCACATTCACGCAGTGTCGTAACCAATCAGGTTTTCCACAACAATGCATGCGAGATCTCCTGACTGGAAACTTTTTTAAGAGAAGCAAAGAACAGAAAATAGAAAATAGAAAACAGAATATAAAATTAAAAGAAAATCTGAGACTTTCTCTGCGTGAGAGAATTGAGGAGAAGGGGTGAATTGAGGTGAGGTCGGAGACGTTCTGGAGTTGGAGTCGCGCGTTCGGCCTGATCCCAACCCCTGTGGTTCCGCGCCCCGCGGTTCCTTTCCGCCATTGTTCATGGTTATCTGTACCACCCCGCAGAGACACCAAATTTACGGTGCCCTCTCAAAAGTCTCAAAATGAATGCAAACAGTCAAACACGTCTCAAAACTTAAAACCTCGCGTTCGAAAAGTTCATCAGGCACGCGCTGTGTCTGCAGTCGCATGGACTTCAACTTTACTTTCTACCTGTGTTGGCTCATGCTATGTCACATTTTCATGCAAATATTGACAGAGAACGAACCCCTCAGGCACCTGACATTCCACTCTACTCATTTTCAGTTAAATGCTGTTTCCACTGTTTTGACACTATTTCATACTCTTTTCTAACGGTGACACCATTTTTATATTATTTTGAAAAAAATTACACTAAAGACATCATTTTATCGCAATCGTATGCTAATGCTAGTATTTATTTACGTTTCCACTTAACAAAAAAAAAAGATTTTCATTTTAAATTAAAAAACAGTTGAATTGAACCAAACAGGACGAATTTCCAACAAAATCTTTAAACCTCTAACAAAAATAGATTAATTTCTAACCAAACAGTTAAAGTTCAGAATTCGTGAAAGTAACATGAAAAATATAACGACTTTGGACAACTACCACAAAATGTTCTTTTGGACAAAAACAAAATAGAGGAAAGAAAAATGTTAAATTGTTTTTTAAAAAAACAGTCAAATTGCAAACCCAAAAATATTAACTTTTTACCAACAGACATGAATTTTTATATTAAATTTCTAAATGATAGCTAAACGGATGAGCTATCAACAAACCAGTTAAATTTTCAACAACAAAAAATGTTAAAATTTTTTAATAGAAAAATGAGTTTTCGGCTAATAAAATTAATCTTCTACCAAAAAGGATGAATTTTTAAGAAAAAGTGGTCAATTTTCTAAAAAACAGTTTGAACAATGGATTTGATGTTAATCCATATTTTATAGGATTAATCGTGAGTTTATAATTTTTTTGTTTCTAAAAAAGATAAACTTCCTACCAAAGACATGACTTTTCAAATTAAATAGATGAATTTTCAACAAAGAATGATTTTTCACTCAATAAGGGAAAAAAATTGTCATCGATTATGAGTTTTCGGCTAAGAAAATTTTTCTTCTGACAAAAAATATTAATTTCCTACCAGAATAGAAAAATTTTCAACAAAGAATGATTTTTCACTCAATAAGGAAAAAAAATTGTCATCGATTATGAGTTTTCGACAACGAAAATTAATCTTCTAAAAAAAGGTTAATTTTCTACCAGAAAAGATAAATTTTCAACAAAAAAATATATAATTTTAACTAACAAAGTCTGAAGTTGATAATTTTTTGGTTTCTAAAAATTCTAAACAACATATTTGAACTTTTAAACTAAAATGGATCGATTTTTACTAAAAATGAAATATTTAAAAACGTTTTAAATTTAACTTGCACTTTTAACCAGAAAAATTGATTAATGAAGTTACAACAAAATAAATACATTTTCAACGAAAAAGTTCAATTTTCCACCAAACTGTTTAATTTTTTAACCGAAAATGCAAATTTTATCAAAAATAACTGAATTTTCATCAAAAAGGTAACATTTTAAGTAAAAAAGTTAATTTTTAAGAAACAGAAATACGAATCTTATTCGTAATAATTGATATTTTAACAATATAAAATTTAATTTAAAATAAAATCCTCAACTAAAACAGATTAATTGCTAATCAAAATACCAAATAGTATACTAAATAGTGTCCTAATAAAAAAACTATGATATAAATAACATTTTAAACAAAAATTACTTGGTTGAAAAAATCTGTTAAGATAAAAAATGAATTTTCAACAAAATAATTCAAACTTCTATCAACATAATTGCATGCTCAATAAAATAAAAAAACTGGTTCTTATTAATTAACAAAACAGTTCAGAAATAGTTAAATTGAACAAAAAAAGAAGAAAATTCATAAAATATTTGAATTATCAACAAAGAAACATTTTTTAGTCAATGAAGAAAAAAATCTTATAAAAAGTGTAGAATTTTCAAGTAAAAGATAAATAATTTTTAACCAAATAGTTTAATGTTCTGCTTAAAAGACAAATTTTGAAGAAAATACAGCAATTTTGAAGCAAATGGTTGCATTTTCCGCCAAGAAGATTTTTTTTATCAAAACGAGTTTTTAACAAAATACATTAATTTCTAACTAAATAATTGAATTTTCAAAAAAAAAAAAATATTTATTTTTGACAAAAAAAAAGAGCTCGAAATAAATTATATAAATTTTTAACAGAATATTTGATTTCTTAGCCTAAAAAGATGAAATTTTAACCAAAAATAGAAGAGTTTAGTTTTTATTGAAAAATAATTTTTTTAATCTAAAGAACGATACATCTACAAAATAGTTAAATTTTCTCTAATTTAAATTTATTTGTTACAAAAAAAAGGATGTTCAACAAATTAAATAAATTTTTAATATAGAATAGATTATTTCTTAACTTAAAATTATCAAATTTTAACAAAAAATGGAATAGTTAAATTTCTATTTGAAAGAATTACTTTTAATTGTCAAAAAAGTCAACAAAAAATTTAATAGTTGATATTTAAAGCAACAAAGATTACAATTTAAAATATAAAACAGTTGAATTGCTAACCAAGAAATACATATTTACCAAAAAGACGAATTTTTAACCGAATTTTCAACAACATAAGTCACATTTTAACAACCAAAATTATTAAACTTTAGATCTAAAGTAAATAATTCTAGTAGAAAATAATAGCTACATTTTACTCAAAAACGAATTTTCAACAAAATTTCAAGTTTCTGTGCAGAATTCGTGAAATTAAAACTAAGAATTCAACGACCAAATTTGGACAACCACCATAAAATTTTCCTCTTGCAATTTAAAAAAAGATAACAATTTTTTCCTGAAAAGGAAAAGAAAAAGATTTCCCTTTTGGACAAAATTAAAAGAGAGGATGGAAAATAAAACATTTTTCTTCCTTCTTTTTTAATTTTGTCCAAAAAGGACATTTTTTTCTTTTCCTTTTTAGAAAAAAATTGTTATTTTTATCAAATTGCAAGAGGAAAATTTTGTGGTGGTTGTCCAAATTTGGTCGCTAGATTCTTAGTTTTAGATTCAGGAATTCTGCACAGTAAGTTAATGATTGGACGTTAAATAGGATTCTAAATTTGATTTTAAACTCATTTAAATTTCTTTATTTTTTTTTTCAATCTTCATCCAAACAAAATAATTCTTAACAATTTAGTTTAACTTTCGAACAAATAGTTAAATTTTATACCAGATTATTGACTTTTCGAACCAAAAATACATAATCTTTACATAACAGTTGAATTTTCAGCAAAAAATTTTATTTTCAATTGAAACAGATTTTTAACAAAAAAAGATTAAATTTCTATAAAAATAAATAAATTTTCAAAACGAATTTTCCACAAAATATTTCACGTAAGACTACAACACCAAAAAGACTGTACATAATTTATGCACGGCCCCTATCAAGATTTGCTATATTTGCAACTCACGAATTATTTAAAATATTGTATTGGATAATTTTTAAGAATCTGATTTCGTATAAGTTTTACGAAATAACGTTACAAAAAATCTGAAACTAAAAAAAAAGTTTTACAATTGACATACTTTTACATCACATTTACTTTTTTTCCCTGAATAAAAATAAAAAATGTTAGATAAAAAGCAATATTAAATTTGTCTTTTTTTAAAAAATTCACCGTTACCCTGTGAATTTGTGATTTTAGTGAACTAGCACTTGATTTACAGCAAATAAATGTTTTCTTCACCATTAAATTTTGTCCCTACATTTTATTTTTACTACCAAGGGCCCAAAAAACGTAAAGTGAATAATGCAGTTGTAAAAAACGACCAGGATTTTCACATTTGTGTCCATTTTCCATTCGGTTTCAGTGGACAAGGTCATTCAAGGAGTCATATAGTTTTATATCCTTGTAACAAAGTATCTTCTGCTCCTCTCGAATTTTCGAAAAAGGCCCTTTTAGGGCCTGGTTGGTGGAGGTGCATGCGGTAAAGGTAAACCAAACTTCGTTTCAGAAGCTACCGCAGAGTTCCAATGGCAGGATAGATAGAATATAGAAAGTTTTTGGTTTCTCAAACTCCTATAGACAAGCGATTGTAAATCATCTTCATTCTCACTCTCTTGCTTTTTATATTTATTGGTTTATGCCTTGTTGACGAAAAGTTTCAGGCCGCATCTTTAAAAAATTTAAATAACCTTCCTAAAGTCAATTTCACCTTTTTATGCCCACTAGAACATTGTTTGAACTAATAACCCTTTCTTTAGAAAACAAACTCGTTTTATTATCCAACATTTTTTTATAGATTTTACAACAAATCTTACATGATTTTGTAATGTTGAATATGATTTACAGAAGTTTCTTTATTATATCGAGAAAATGCCTCTCAATTTTACCCATTAGGTCCTGACTGGACACATTTTTAAAATTTTTTTCAACGGCTCTATTAACTATTAAATCGGTCATAGAAAAAATCTAAAATACCTTTTTCCGACGTAAAATTGTCTGGTCTTTCTAGTTATGCAGTTTTAATTTAAAAAAATGCATGTTTAAAAATATATATTTGTTTATTTAACAAAAAAACACGAATTGTCGAATGAAAAAAATTTTTAATATGTAATTTTAGGAACGAAATCGTTCGTAGATTTTTTTTTATTTGTGCATTAAAAGTGTCCATGCACTCTAGCCTTTAAAATGTAGTGGTTGCTTTTTTCAAATTAAACATGGCGGCATCCAATATGGCGGCTTAAATTCAAATTTTTTTTATTTTTGCGGTTATTTTTTTTTTTAATTTTTTCAAATTTAAATTTATATTTATAAAAAAAACCTTTGATAATCAATAATCCAAATACTTAGTACAAGATTCTAAATAATTGATTCAGATTTTCAAAATTCAAGTTGGCAGATCCAATATGGCTTCCGAAAATTTTGAAAGTTGTTCAATTTTCATCAAAAATTTTATCGAGGGGTTTTTTGAATTGCTGATTATGAATATGTTATCAGCCAATACAACTTGGTTACATTTTACAAACGAAGTTTGCAGGTGCTATATTAGCAATCTTACTTGGCTATTTTTATCAAAAACTTGGTTATATTGAACAACTCTGTTTTCTCAGCGCAATCAACGTTAATAGTTTTTGGTTAGAAATTCAGAATTTAGTTAAAAATTAACTTATTTTTATTAATATTTTCGTTTGAAAAATTCGACTATAAGATATATAGTCTTTTTTGGTATTTTTTTGTTATAATCGTTAAAATCATGACGCAGTTTTTAAACGGCCTCTAATACATATTTAAGAGATTTCCTTAATTCTTTTGTAAATAATTATTAGTTAATTATCATTGAAATATTTATAGATTGATTATCAGATGACTGTATTCACCTCATCAGCGATCGACCCCGAAATGCCGAAATTGATATAAAATGCGAGATGGATGACTACCTTCCTGAAATATATTTACAGACACTAAAAAGTACAATGAAAATAATTAATTGTCAAATGAAAGCACCAACGATAAATCAACTGAAAAAGGTGATTTACAAGAGAAAAATTTATTCAGTTTTCTCATCTTTGATTTTTTAGCCGCGAATGATTGCTGATGAAAGTGACGTTGAAATTTTTGACGAATATCTGGTAACTGAAGAGACAAAAATGGACGTTTTTAGAAATCCAGACGCATTCAGGACTGCGCGACAATTTATTAAATTTATGTATCAGAGGGGTGATTTGCACTAACTTAAAAAAAAATTTAATTTCTTAAATGCGACTCAAAAAGAATTTTCTACTTTTCTGCAAGGAATGTTTTGATTAAAAAATATTTCTTTTCGCGGATAATAAAATATGCACACGGGTTGAAAAATAATGAGCGATTCGAGGAGAATCTAGCAGTCAGTTTTAATTATATAAATGAAAATAATTCTTAAACTATAAACACACATAGTAAATGAATTCTTTACGAATATTTCTTGTTTATTATATTTTTTTGGGAAATGTTAAAGTACATTGATTTAAAAATGTTTGCGAATGAGATATAAGCTCTAAATTAAAATCGAAATTCTCTTTAAAAAAAATAAAGAGATCAGCAAAGAGAAAAAAAGAAAGAAATTATACGGATTGGGGCGAATTAATATTTTGGAATGCGACTGAATCACGTTTTCTGATTAGTTTAAACGAATTTAGACGCATTTATACAAATTATGAGATTTCTAATTGAATGCGTATGGATTCATATAAATGCGTGGTCAAGATTAATTCGAAAAAAAGAATAAAAAGTGCATTTATCGAGACCTGAACCAGCGATCTCTCGTGACACTTTACTAAACTTTTACAATAAATTCTATATACTCCACACGTTGGCTTTTCTTGTTACGGATTGAACTGTATAAATCAACACTTGCTGAAATTCGTCGTGACGAATTGGGGTGAATTCGAGTGTGTATTTTACTCTCACGAATTTAGACGCATTAACCAACGTTGAAGTGTTTGCGTGCTTCCGCATTGAAGGAAATTCCACTGACTTTAAACATTTGCACCGTATTTGTACGTATAGAAAGATTCGAAATTGAAACACAGTCTTCTTGAATTTGCACGCATTGATATACTGGTCTACTGCATCATTGTCGCAAAGCGGGATTTGCACTTTTTACAAACTTAGCATTTTGTAATTTTGAAAACCCCGCCTGTATTAGTCCACGTATGCGGCTGCGCGAGCCGCAACGCCGCAGACGGGCTCTGTCGTCTGCACTAAAGCAGTTGCGAACGCCATTTTTTCTTGTAGTCGAGTCAGTTTAAGCGTCTGTAAAATTTGGCCATTTTTACAAAGTTCTTTCCTTTATTTTTTTTTAGTAGAAATAAACCAAACAAGTAATTGCCTGGTGTTGTTTCTCATGTTCAGTTAAGAATTTATACTAAACCAAATATATTGCAGAAAAAACCACTTCAGATGCTTTTAAGACAAAGCTGACTGTTGGAAGAGACTGGGATGGAGGTCAAAAGGAATAAGAAGATGCTAAGAGTTTTTAAACCATAAAGAAGCGTCAAATAAAAAAAAATAATAACACCTATTTATTATTTAATATTTTTAACTTTATAAATTAAATAATTTTACCCTTTTCTTATTAATGGGGCATAAAATGTGCTGCCCAACTAAGGCCCAACATCTTACCTCAATCTGGGCATTTGTTGGGCTGACCATTGCAACCCAGAGAGTAGCCCAGTTGGGCAGTGATTGGGCTGCCCAATTGGGGCTCAACTCTGAATTGGGGAATCCAGTTGGGGCCCAGTCTAGCCCCAACTAACTTTTCCACATAGGTAGGTCAACATTTTTGAGGTTGAAAATTCAATTGTTTTGCTAAAAATACTTCTATTTGGCTTGAAAATTTAACAATATGATTAAAAACTTTTTTTGACTACATAATTTCTTTTGGTTAAAAATTCAACTATTTTGTTAAATATTCATAATTTTAATCTTGAAATTTAACCATTTTTGCAGAAATTTCATTTTTTTGGTTAAAAATGCAATTGTCTAGTTAAAAATTAATGTGTTTTGTTTAAAAATGCACTTTTTTTAAATCCAACTGTTTTCTAGAAAATTTGTAGGTTCGACTCAAACATTCATAAATTTTTCAGAAAAGTACATTATTTTTTTGAAAGTTGAACTAATTTATTCAAACTTCATTTTCTTTATTTGAAGATTCATCATTTTAGGTTAAAAATTTCCATCAAAATAGTTATTTCACTCAAATTTTGACTATTCCGTTTCTTTTTATAAATTTATCTTTTGTAGTTGAAAATTAAACCGTTTAGTTAAAAATTGTTTATAGGTAAAAATGCAACTGCTCGATTGAAAATTAATCTGTTTTGGTTAAGGATTTATGTATTTTGTTGAAAACTTATCTTTTTCGGGTAAATGTAACTATTTATTTAAAATAAAAATCGCCTCGGCTGGACTGTCACCCATTACATTTTTTGTTTAAGATTTATAATTTCAGTTAAAAATGCATCTCTCTGGTGAAAATGGAAATATTTTGATAAAAACCCGTTAAAAATGTAACTGTCTGGTTAAAAAATCATCTGTTTTTTTTAAACTTTTGATTCCTAATATTTATCCTGTTTTGTGGAAGACTTGTATTTTAAGCTCTAAAATTCAACTACTCAGTCGAAAGTTGAACTACTTTTTTAAAAATTAAATTTATAATTGAAGATTGAGTATTTTACACCAAAAGTTATTACTTTGGTTCAAAATCTAAAAAAAGTTATAATTAAAAGTTTTAATTGACAATTAAACATTTTTGTAGAAAATAAATGTGGTGTGATTAAGGATTGAAGTATTTTATGCAAAATTCGACTTTGTTTCAATGAAATTGAACTTTTTTAATTAAAATATTTTTTTACTTGAAATATCAATTATTATACATTTTTAGAAATATTTATCTTTTGGAACTCAAGATTCAAAAATGAAAAACAGATTTCTGATGATTTTAATTAAAAAAATTAAATATTTTAAAAGATCCATTCCTTGTTTGAAGGTTCAACTACTTTCTTAAAAATGTTTTTTTTTTGTTGAAGATTTATAGTTTTAGTTGAAAATTCACCTCGTTGGCTGAATATTCGCTGTTTTTCGTTTGAAATTATTTTTTTTCTTCTGAATTTTGTTTTGAAAATTTAGCTATTTGGTTAAACATTATCTTTACATTTTAAAATTTAAGTCTTCGGGTTTAAAATTAAACTTATTTGTAAAAAAAAGATTTTGTTACTGGGAGTCATTTTTTTTAATTAATAATAATTTTTTAATACAAATCAAACAGTTTGGTTAAATGCTAATTAATTGTCTTAAAAATTCAACTTTAGTGGAAAATTCGTCTACTTGATTGAAAAACAAATGGCTTTTGATAGAAATGTGATATTTTTTCGTTAAAAACATAATTATTTAATTAAAATGTTAACAATTTCGTTCGAAATTTAACAATTTTTCTGAAAATCTGTCTTTTTTAGTTCAAGTAAACTGTTGTTGATTCGAAATGAAAATATTTTCTTGTTTTCAAAATTAACTATTACATTATTAATTTTAGATGTTAATTTTGTTTGTCTACTAGTCTATATCAGATCCCAGCAGAGATAGAGACATTTTTTCACAATCTTAAGATTTATCAATAATTTAATCATATTGATATAGA
>JAAAKG020089491.1:6393-16394 GCA_010014905.2 Druon quercuslanigerum | reverse complement strand
AATTCTTAATTATTCTGAATGCAACGCTTGTTACCGGGTACCCTTTTTTTATCGAATTTAATAAATAAAAATTATTTACAGTAAAAGTGTGGAAAATGGAGGAAGCAAATGAAAATCTTGTTTATCTTTTGCGTCAGCGAGATCAAATTTGTTACGACGAAGCGAGCCCTGATGAGACTGATGAAACTGATGAAGATGAACATGTTTCGGATGTCCAACGTGCCGACGAAGGCTCTTCCTGCGAGGATACGGATAGCGACGACGGTGAACCTCCTTTGCCAAAACGACGTCGTCGAAGTACCACGACGCCCGAGAAAAATAGTGATGACAAGGGAGACTATACGAGCGAAGAAATTGTTTCTGACCCTGGAGATGGCGACAGCGACGCAGTTTCAGGAACATCTACATTGCAAAGAGGTCGTCCACAATCTATCATCTATGGTAGAGGTAGGAAAGGTATGTCTAGAGCTGAAAAATTCAAATGGTATTTGACACCTCCTGAAACTCGTGGTAGACATTCAATAAAAGTCTATTTACCGGGATCTAAAGGTGATGCACGAGCTGTCAGGGAGCCAATTGAAGCATGGCAGTTGTTACTTCCTGACTCAATCCTGAATAGTATTGTTGAAAATACAAATATACAAATACGTGCGGCGAGAGCAATTTCCGATCAAGGTTTTGCGTACGATATAACCTTAGTTGAACTAAAGGCTTTTTTGGGATTATTATATTTTACAGGATCAAAAAAACAAAGTCATATAAATGCTTCTGATTTGTGGGATACAAAAATCGGCGACAATTTTTGTCAAATAACCATGGAGTTTCGTCGATTTAAATTTTTATTAGTAAACATTCGATTTGACAACAAAGCTACTCGGGCGGAAAGAAGATCGCAACACGGCTTAGCTCCAATAAAAGAAGTTTGGGACTTGTTCCTTGAAAATTGCCAAAAATATTACTCGCCTTCTACAAACTGCACCATTGATGAACAGCTCTTAGCATTTCGAGGGCGTTTCAAGGCCAGAGTTTATATTCCGAAGAAGCCTGATAGGTATGGTATAAAAATCGTGTCCTGCAATGATGTACAGACATCTTATATGTTTGATGCTAAGCCCTACGTAGGTAAAGGACCTGGGAGTCTCGATAACTCAGCAAATCACTACGTAACTGAACTGACAAAGACAATACATAATACGGAACGAAATGTTACGTGTGATAACTGGTTTACCAGCATTCCTTTAGTTCAAAAGATGAAAAAGGATTACGGCTTGACAATGGTTGGCGCACTAAAAAAAAATAAGTCAGAAATCCCAAAGAGTTTTTCAAAAACTGCTAGTGTTGGAAAAACTCGATTCGCGTATGCTGATAAAATGACGCTGATATCTCACTGCCCGAAACGAAATAAGGTGGTGATACTTATTTCTAGTTTGCACTCAAAAGGTAAAATATTAGAAGACATTGAAAAGCCAGAAATCATTCACTTTTACAATAAAACAAAACGTGGTACGGATACTTTCGACCAATTATGTCATACTTACACGACTGCCCGAATCACAGAAAGATGGCCCTTACGCCTATTTTATGGGATTTTAGATTCCGCGGGAGTGAACTCTAACATTTTATATAATTTAGCTCCAGGAGTCGAAAAAATGTATCGAATTGATTATTTGCAAAAACTTGCAGTTACCCTTGTAACTCCACACCTACACCACCGTTTGGCTATACCGACACTCCAACATTACAAAAAATTGCAAATTAGGCAATTTCTAAAATCGACAGATGAAATCCAAGAAGAAACTTACAAAATTAAATTCGAAAACGAAAAAAGAAAATATTGCAGACTTTGCGATCCGAAAAACAGAAAAAAGACAGTTTGGTGTTGCTCCTTCTGCGAGAGTGCAGCGTGCGACGACCACAGATTCCATGTGTGCTTAAAATGCAAATAAGATTTTATTTTAAAAAACAACATTTTTAAAACAAAATGTTATAAAAGTTCCTTTTTTAATCATTTTTGTATTGAATAAATAAAAATTAAGAAAAAAAATTATTTTACTCTTGATTACCTGATAATCCATCTACTAAAATTGTGTCATTTTCAGATTATAAAATAAATATGATTTTTGAATCTTCAATAAATCCCTCTGCGTGTTTTTGAAAGTTCATTCCGGGAACATTAAATACCTGAAACGTTTTTTCTTAATATTAACTTGCGGCCGAGATTTTGATTTTTTAGTAAGTTCGTAAAAATTACGCATATGCCATTATTTAAAATTTTGCAATTATTAATTAATGAAATCTTTCATAACAAAACCCATTGGAATGGAAAGAAGAGATCAAAAACTTATTCCCTGAATTTTGTTAGAATTTTCAGATACCTCTAAGTGGCTTCAATATGCCCAAAGACGATATCGTCCTAGTTGTCCGTCGGTGTGCATGAAGTAGATGTTGTCCGACGAAGGGGTAAACATGCAATCATTTGCTAGAAAATTAATTCACTAATTTGGCTGAAAATAACTATTTGGTCAAAAATTCGACTAATTGGTAGAAAATTAATTTTTTCGTTGAACATTTAACTTTTGTGTTAAAAATCGAATAATTTTGTAGGAAATTCAACAATTTGGTTGAAAATGACGTTTATTTTATGAAAATTCACTTCTATTGGCAACAATCTTTTGGTAGAAAATTCATCTTTTTGGTTAAAAACACAACTGTTTTGTAGAAAATGAAAGAGTTTTATAGAAAATTCAATCTTTTTAAATGAAAATTATTCTTTGTTTAACCATTTGTTTGAAAAATCAATTATTTGGTACCAAAATTTAGAAATCTGGTAAAAAATTCAAACTTTTTCTAGAAAATTCACTAATTTAGTTGAAAATGAACTATTTGGTAGAAAATTCAACACTTTGGTCGAAAATGACCTTTATGGTTTGAAAATGCATCTATTTTGGTGAAAATGTTAAAATATGTGTAAAAATACATTTGTTTATTAAATTTTTTTTTTTTCGTTGAAATTTCGTCTCTTTTGGTAGAAAATTTATGTTTTTTGTTGAAAATTTAACTGTTTTATAGAAAATGAAATAATTTTCTAAAAAATTCAACAGTTTTGTTGAAAATGAACTTTGTGATAGAAAATTCAATTTTATTAAATAACAGTTAATCTTTTAGGTTTAGAATTTGATTTATTTAGTAGAATGTTTAACCATTTGTTTGAAAAATCAATTATTTGATACAAAATTTTGAATTCTGTTAGAAATTTCACTAATTTAGTTGAAAATGAACTATTTTGTAGAAACTTAATTTTTTTGTTAAAAATTCAACTTTTGTGTTGAAAATTTGCATAATTTGGTAGAAAATTCAACACTTTTGTCAAAAATGACTCTTATGGTTTAAAAGTGCATCTATTTTGGTAAACATGTCATATTTTTGTGAAAATGAAATTGTTTTTTGAAAAATTGTTGAATTTTGTTCAAATTTCGTCTCTTTTGGTAGAAAATTCATCTTTTTGGTTGAAAATTCAATCTTTTTAAATAAAAATTATTCTTTTATTTTTAAAATTTATTTTTTATTTAGTAGAATGTTGAACTATTTGTTTGAAAAATCAATTATTTGGTACAAAAATTTTAAAATCTGATAGAAAATTCAATAATTTGCTAGAAAAGTCACTAATTTAGTTGAAAATGAACTATTTTGTAGAAAATTTAGTTTTTTGTTAAAAATTCTACTTTTGCGTATAAAAATTTATGGTTGGAAAATGCATCTATTTTCGTAAAAATGTCATATTTTTGTGAAAATAAAATTGTTTTTTGAAAAAACTTTGTGTTTTGTTGAAATTTCGTCTCTTTTGGTAAAAAGTCATTCTTGTTGTTGAAAATTCAACTGCTTTGTAGAAAATAAAATAATTTTCTAGAAAATTTAACAATTGTGTTGAAAATGAACTTTTTGATAGAAAATTCAATCCTTTTAAATGAAAATTATTTTTTTATGTTTAAATTTTTAATTTATTTATTTAAATGTTTAACTATTTGTTTAAAAAAACAATTATTTGGTACAAAATTTTAGTCTCTGGTCGAAAATTCAATAATTTGCTAGAAAATTAACTAATTTGGTTGAAACTGAACTATTTTGTAGAAAATTAATAATTTTGTAGAAAATTAAATTATTTTTGTTAAGAATTTAACTTTTTTGTCGATAATTGCATAATTTGGTAGAAAATTCAACACTTTGGTCGAAAATAAGCTTCATTGTTTGAGAATGTATGTAATTTGGTAAAAATGTCAAATTATTTGTAAAAATACAACTGTCTGTTAAATAATTGTTGTTTTTTGTTGAAATTTCGTCTCTTTAGGTAGAAAATGAACTTTTTGATAGAAAATTAAATCTTTTTAAATAAAAAATAATTTTTTAGGTTCAGAATTTAATTTATTTAGTAGAATGTTGAACTATTTATTTAAAAAATCAATTATTTGGTACAAAATTTCAAAAACTGGTAGAAAATTCAATAACTTGCTAGAAAATTTACTAATTTGGTTAAAAATGAACTATTTTGTAGAAAATTAAGATTTTTATTGAAAATTCAACTTTTGTGTCGAAAATTGCATAATTTGGTAGAAAATTCAACACTTTTGTCGAAAATGACTTTGATGGTTTCAAAATGCATCGATTTTGGTAAAAATCTCAAATTATTTGTAAAAATACAACTGTTTGTTGAAAAATTTTTGTGTTTTGTTGAAATTTCGTCTCTTTTGGTAGAAAATTGAACAATTTTGTTGAAAATGAACTTTTTGATAGAAAATTCAATGTTTATAAATGACAATTATTCTTTTATGTTTAAAATTTAATTTATTTAATAGAATGTTTAACTATTTGTTTAAAAACTAAATTATTTGGTACCAAAATTTAAAAATCTGGTAGAAAATTCAATAATTTGCTAGAAATTTCACTAATTTAGTTGAATATAAACTATTTTTTAAAAAATGAAATAATTTTCTAGAAAATTCAGCAATTTTGTTGAAAACGAACTTTTTGTTAGAAAACTCAATCTTTTTAAATCAAAATTATTCTTTTAGATGTAGAATTTAATTTATTTAGTAGAATGTTGAACTATTTGTTTAAAGAATCAATTATTTGGTACAAAATTAAAAAATTTGTTAGAAAATTCACTAGTTTGCTTGAAAAAGGAACTATTTTGGATCAAATTAACTTTTTTTTAAAAATTCAACTTTTGTGTCAAAAATTGCATAATTTGGTAAAAACTCAACACTTTGGTCGAAAATGACTCTTATGGTTTGAAAATGCATCTATTTTGGTAAAAATGTCAAATTATTTGTAAAAATACAATTCTTTTTTGAAAAATTGTTGTGTTTTGTTGAAATTTCGTCTCCTTTGGTAGAAAACTCATCTTTTTTGTTAAAAATTTAACTTTTTTTAGAAAACGAAATAATTTTCTAGAAAATTCAAAAAATTTTTAGAAAATGAACTTTTTGATAGAAAATTCAATTTTTTTAATGAAAATTAATGTTTTTGGTTCAGAATTTAATTTATTTAGTAGAATGTTAAACTATTTGTTTGAAAAATAAATAATTTGGTACAAAATTCAATAATTTGCTAGAAAATTCGCTAATTTAGTTGAAAATGAACTATTTTGTAGAAATTTAACTTTTTTATTAAAAATTCTACTTTTCTTGTCGAAAATTGCATAATTGAGTAGAAAATTCAACACTTTGGTCGAAAATGACGTTTATGGTTTAAAAATGCATTTATTTCGGTAAAAATACAACAGTTTTTTGAAAAATTGCTGTATTTTGTTGAAATTTTGTCTCTTTTGGTAGAAAATTCATCTTTTTGGTTGAAAATTTAACTGTTTTGTAAAAAATGAAATAATTTTCTAGAAAATTCAATTTTTTAAATAAAAATTAATCTCTTCGGTTCAGAATTTAATTAGGTTAGTAGAATATTTAACTATATTTGTTTGGAAAATCAATTATTTGGAATAAACATTTTTAAATCTGGTAGAAAATTCACTAATTTAATTGAAAATTAACTATTTTGTAGAAATTTAACTTTTTTATTAAAAATTCTACTTTTTTGTCCAAAATTGCATAATTTGGTAGAAAATTCAACACTTTTGTCGAAAATGACTCTTATGGTTTAAAAGTTTATCTATTTTGGTAAAAATGTCAAATTATTTGTAAAAATACAACTGTTTTTTGAAAAATTGTTGTGTTTTGTTGAAATTTCGTCTCTTTTGGTAGAAAATTCAACTATTTTGTAGAAATTGAAAGAATTTTCTAGAAGATTTAACAATTTTGTTGAAAATGAACTGTTTGATAGAAAATTAAGTCCTTTTTAAATTTAAATTATTCTTTTATGTTTAGAATTTAATTTATTTAGTAGAATGTTTAACTTTTTGTTTAAAAAATCAATTATTTGGTACAAAATTTAAGAATCTGTTGAAAAATTCAATAATTTGCTAGAAAATTCACTAATTTAATTGAAAATGAATTATTTTGTAGAAACTTAATTTTTTTGTTAAAAATTCAACTTTTGTGTTGAAAATTGCATAATTTGGTAAAAAATTCAACACTTTTGTCGAAAATGACTCTTATGGTTTAAAAGTTTATCTATTTTGGTAAAAATGTCAAATTATTTGTAAAAATACAACTGTTTTTTGAAAAATTGTTGTCTTTTGTTGAAATTACGTCTCTTTTGGTAGAAAATTCAACTGTTATGTAGAAAATTAAATAATTTTCTAGAAAATTGAACAATTTTTGTAGAAATTTCAACTGTTTTATAGAAAAAGAAATAATTTTCTAGAAAATTGAACAATTTTTTTGAAAATGAACTTTGTGATAGAAAATTCAAATTTTGGAAATGAAAATTATTTTTTTATGTTTAAATTTTTTATTTATTTATTAAAATGTTTAACTATTTGTTTAAAAAACAATTATTTGGTACACAATTTTTGTCTCTGGTAGAAAATTCAATAATTTGCTAGAAAATTAACTAATTTCGTTGAAGCTGAACTATTTTGTAGAAAATTAAATTATTTTTGTTAAGAATTTAACTTTTTTGTCGATAATTGCATAAATTGGTAGAAAATTCAACTGTTCTGTAGAAAATTAAAATAAATAAATTTTTTTAAATTGAAAATAATCTTTTAGATTAAAAATTTGATTTATTTAGTAGAATGTTTAACCATTTGTACCAAAATTTAAAAATCTGGCAGAAAATTCAATAATTGGCTTAAAAATTTACTAATTTCTGTAGAAAATTAAATTATTTTTGTTAAAAATTCAACTTTTGTGTCAAAAATTGAATAATTTGGTAGAAAATTCTGCACTTTGGGTGAAAATAACCGTTATGGTTTAAAAATACATCTATTTTGGTAAAAATGTCATATTTTTTGTGAAAATGAAATTGTTCTATTTTTTTAAATTTCGTCTCTTTTTGTAGAAAATTCATCTTTCTGGTTTAAGTTAAAAATGTTTGTGATGAAATTAAATGATTTATAGATAATTAAATTATTTTATTGAAAGTGAACTATGAGCTTAAAAATTCAACCGTGTTGTATAAAATTCAATAATTTAAAACAAAATTCATCGGTTTGGCGATAAATAAATTTTTTGGTTCGAAAATTCATTTCTGTTGGTAAAAAATTAATCTCTTTTCATAAAAATTCAAATTTTTCTCGACAAATTCTTGTGTTTTGTAGAAACTGTTTGACTTTTGGTAAAAAATGAATTTTGCTGTTGAAAATTCAACTATATATCATCTTTTTTGGTAAAACTGAAACTGTTCGTTTGAAAACTCTGGTGATTTTAAAAAATGTTGTATTTTTCTTATAGAAAATTAACTTTTTTGTTGAAAATTCAAATGTTTATTAAAAATTCAACATTTTCGTTAAAAAATTAAATTAAAAAAAAAAGAAAATTCGTCTTTGGGCTTTAAAAATGTATCTCTTGGTAAAAAATATAGCTCTCGAGATGAAAGTTTTTGTGTTTCATTGAAATGTCTTTCTTTTTGATAGAAAGTTGATCGATTTGGTTAAAAATTCAATTATTTTGGTAGAATTTTTATCTTTCTCGTTAAAAATGCAAGTATTTGGTAGAAAATTTAATAATTTAACTGTTTGTTAAAAACTTGTACTATATTTTATAGAAAATTAACTTTTTTTTTTGACCAAATTGAACTGTTTTATAGAAAATCATATAATTTTCTAAAAAATTGTATAATTTTGTTGAAATTGAACTATTCTGTTAAAGATTCAACTGCATATTTGGTAGAAATTAAGATCTATGTTAAAAATAAAACTAGTTGGTAGAAAATTAACTTTTCTATTAAAATTTCGCCCTTTTTGGCAAAAAATGAATCAACTATAAATTCAAAAGCATTTATTGCACTCATATTTTTCTTTATACTCATTAAACTTGAACAATAATCGGACTTAAAATAATACAAATCTTCGTAAAGCTTACTGTCTAGATGAAATATAAAAAACTGGATGTTACAGAAGTATCTGGTTTATACCTTCTAAATTAAAGTCTTAAAATGGCATCAGGATTGTTTAAAGCCTAAAACTTAATTGTTAATATTATTGTACTATGCACGAGTTACAACTATTTATTTATTCATTTATTTATTATTGAACAACGGAAATATTTGACTATTAAATCCGGGTTAAACCGTGGATAAATTAAAGACAGATGAGTATTTTGTGCAATTTTAATGCTTAAATTCGTCGATATCGTTGTCAAAAAAACAATTCAATCTTTGGCAACAAAGTAGAATTCAACTAGAAATTTTCGCTTCAATATCTAATGGTAATGACTTTTAAATAAGCAAGTAAGTACTCGAGAGAGTAGACTTTCCAAATGATTGTTCCATCCTTCTGCGGAAAAAATGATCCTACAAGTGCGCTACTACACAATATTATTTGTTTGCATTTTTCAAACAAAAAAAAAAAACGTATCCGAGATCCAAGGTTTTCTTTTTTTAAATAAAATAAGCGGCTTTTTTAGGAATTTTGGCTAAATTAGGTTTCGAAAGTTGGCGAGAAATGTGCAAGTGACTGTAGAAAAAGTAGCGCAACAGTTTTTTTTCTTGGTAAAGATACTCATGGTGAAAAGATTGACAAATCTGGAATTATTTCGACGAAGTTCATTCTTCGGATTTTCTCATATGAGCAAGTTCTAGGTCAATATCTTCATTTGGTACTATATCCTTGAGGTCTCCTTTACTCATCTTTTCAATAATGAGGGCTCCCAAAGCATCGCATACGACATTGATAGTCGTCCGGAATCGATCCCTGTAAATACAATTTTTATTTTTCTCTTCTTTATCAAGATTCATTCTATAATGGGATGGCCGTTTTAATGGAGAAGAAAATTTTTCCGGTTACGATTCGATAGAAAAACCAAGAATTTGGTTCAAATTGTGAAAATTTGGTAAAAACTTAATTTTTTTGGTAGAAATGCAAATTGACTGCATTTTTTTCAACTATTAATAAAAAATTATTCAAAAAATTCAACAATTTCTTTGAAAAATTTAATATTTGGTAGAAATTTCACTCATTTGCTTAAGAATTCGTCATTTCCGTAGAAAATTTCGTCTTTTTTGGTAGAAAATTATTCTTTTTGTTTGAAAATTCATTTTTTTTTTCGTAGACAATTAGTAGACAATTTAGTAGACAATTTCGTAAAAATCTGGTTAAAAATTAAATTTTTGGTTTAAAATTTCATCTCTATTGAATTGCTGAAATTTGGTATTTTTGGTTAAAAATGAAATTTTTGGTCTAAAATTTTATCTTTTTTGGTAAAAATTTTATTTTTTGGTAGAAATTTTGTATTCATTTTTTTTCGTAGAAAAGTCAATAATTTGGTAGAAAATGTTTTTGAAAATTCTTGTCATTTGCTGAAATTTCGTCTCTTTTGGTAGAAAATTATTCTTTTTGTTTGAAAATTCATTTTTTTTTTCGTAGACAATTAGTAGACAATTTAGTAGAC
>JAAAKG020089480.1:0-16395 GCA_010014905.2 Druon quercuslanigerum | reverse complement strand
TAATAAGTAAATAGAAAATTAAAAATTTTAACTAAAAATATGAATATTAAACAAAATAGTTGAATTTTTAATAAAAAAACATTTGTTAGTTAAGCAAAAAAATGAATTGAATTGTTTAATTTTTAGGTAACAAAAAGACATAAAGATTAAAAGATTAAGATTAAGATTAAAAGATTATTTTAAACCAAATAGTAAAATTTTTAACTAAAAATTATGAATTCTTAACCGAAAATTTAATAGTAGACTTTTTAATAGATTTAATTTAATATTTCATTTAGTAGATTTCATTAATTGAGTTTGCATTAAAAATAATTTGTAGTTCTCAAGAATAAAATTTTAAATAAACATTAAATTTTATTTTCAAGACTTGAATAATTTTATGCCAATAATTTTTAATAAATTAAATAAATGTTCAACATGGAAAGTTAATGATAAACAAAATATTAGAGTTTTCTTAAAAACTATTTAAATTTTTAACACAGAAAGAAGAAATTTAAGTAAAAAATATTAATTTTTAAAAAAGAAGATTAAGCTTCTACCGAAAAAGGCGAAATTTCAATAATTTACATAAATAGTCAACTAAATATCAGAAACAGTGGTTAAATGCTTATTTTAAAGAATTATTAATTTTCAATATTAAAAAAGTATTTTCTACAAAACAGTTAATTTGATACCATATTGGTAAATTTTTGAGTAAAAAAATGCATTCTCTACAAAAAAGTTGAATTTTGTACAAAATAGATAAATTTTCTACCATATTGCTAAATTTTTGAACTAAAAAAAATCGATTTTTAACCAAAAAGTGGATTAGTTTAAATATTATTTAGGATAACTATTTTTTAATGAAAAAAGATTTTTCTACAAAACAGTTTAAGTTTGTATTTTTGATTTTTTGAGATAAAACGACAATTTTTTTACAAAAAAATTAAATTTTTAACCATGGAATACGAATTTAAAAAAAAATAAATAAATTTCAACCTATAACTTAAATTTTTCACAGAATAGTTAAATTTACAATTAAAAAAGTTTATTTTTACTCATAAAAAGAAATTTTAAACTGAAATAATGAATCTTTAATCAAAAAATAAGCTTTTAAGAAATTATTTTAATTTATTACCAAGGGAGTAGGATTTTCAAGCTTTAAATATGAATTTTAAGCGAAAAATGTTATAGTTGATATTTCAATAAAAAAAAATTAATTAAAAATAAAAAAACTTTAGGTTTAACCAACAAAAACGTTTTTTGAAATACAGTTAATTTTCAGTTTAAAAATTTCCTTTTGAGCGCGCCCCACCCAAAAAAAAGAATTTCCGAAAAAAAGCTTTTAAAACAGTAAGACCAATTTTTAACAAAATACTTGATATTAAACCAAAAAATTTTTTTCTACTTAATAGCTAAATTTGTTATCAAATATAAAAAGCAGTTCAATTTTTAACACAAAAATGTGAATTTAAAAAAGAAGTTTATTTTCATCCGAAATATGTTCATTTCTAACAATAAAGTTGCATTTTTTAATTAAAAAAGGTTACATTTCTACAAAAAGAGATGAATTTTTAAAGAAAAAAGATTAATTCTCAACAAAATAGTTAAATAATTAATAATATACAATTTGTTAGTTAAGAAAACAATCTATTGAATTGTTTAATTTTTAAGTCAAAAAGACGTTTTTAATAAAACAGCTGAACTTTCAGCCAAGAAATATGTGATTTTACAAAAATTAATTTTCAACAAAATAAATAAATTTTAAAGCAAATAATAAACATTGTGTCGAAAAAGTATAATTTTTTAACCAAAATTTAATAGTAGACTCTTCAACCAAGAATTAAGAGAATTCTTAATTTTCAATAATAAAAAAGTATTTTCTACAAAATAGTTTCTTTTTGTACCAAGCAGTTAAATTTATACAGTATTGTTAAATTTTTAATCTAAAAAAATCAAATTTTAACCAAAAATTAGATTAGTTTAAATTTGATTTAAGACAACTATTTTTTAATAAAAAACGCTTTTTCTACAAAACTGCTTAATTTTGTATTACACATTTGTTACTTTCTACTGTATTTTTAAGTTTTTGAGTTAAACCGACCATTTTTTTACGAAAAATTTAAATTTTCTCCATGGAATACGAATTTTCAACAAAAAAATTCAACCTATAACTTAAATTTTTCAAAGAATAGTTAAATTTACAATTAAAAAAGTTTATTTTCACTTAAAAAAAGAAATTTTAAACTGAAATAATGAATCTTTAATCAAAAAATAAGCTTTTAAGAAATTATTTTAATTTATTACCAAGGGAGTAGGATTTTCAAGCTTTAAATATGAATTTTAAGCGAAAAATGTTATAGTTGATATTTCAATAAAAAAAATTAATTAAAAATAAAAAAACTTTAGGCTTAACCAACAAAAACGATTTTTGAAATACAGTTAATTTTCACTTTAAAAAGTTACTTTTGACCCCCCCCCCTCAAAAAACGAATTTCCAAACAAAAAAAGCTTTTGAAACAGTAAGACCAATTTTAAACAAAATACTTGATATTAAACCGAAAAATTGTTTTTTACTAATTAGCTAAATTTGTTATCAAATATAAAAAGCAGTTGAATTTTTAACACAAAAATGTGAATTTAAAAAAAAAAGTTTATTTTTTTACAGAAAAGATGATTTACAAAAAGATGAGTTCTCTAAAAAATAGTTAAATATTTAATAACTAACAATTTGTTAGTTTAGAAAAAAAATCAATTGAATTGTTTAATTTTTAAGTCAAAAAGACGACGTTTTTAATAAAAACAGCTCAATTTTCAGCGAAGAAGTATGTGTTTTTACCAAAATTAATTTTTAACAAAATATATACATTTTGAAGCAAATAATAAACATTGTATCTAAAAAGTATAATTTTTTAACCAAAATTTGATAGTAGACTTTTCAACCAAAAATTAGAAAAATTCCTAATTTTCAATAATAATAAAGTATTTTCTACAAAATAGTTTATTTTCGTACCGAAGAATGGATTAGTTAAATGATCATTTAAGAAAATTCTTAATTTTCAATAATAAAAAAGTATTTTCTACAAAACAGTTAATTTGATACCATATTGTTAAATTTTTTAGTAAAAAAAAAGCATTTTCTGCAAAAAAGTTGAATCTCGTACAAAATAGATTAATTCTCTACCATATTACTAAATTTTTAAACTAAAAAAATCGATTTTTTACCAAAAATTAGATTAGTTTAAATTTTATTTAAGATAACTCTTTTTTTAATAAAAAACTTTTTCTACAAACCAGTTTAATTTTGTATTACATAGTTGTTATTGTCTATCCTATTTTTAAATTTTTGAGTTAAAACGACAATTTTTTTACAAAAAAATTAAATTTTTAACCATGGAATATGATTTTTCAACAAAAAAATAAATTTCAACCTATAACTTAAATTTTCCATAGAATATTTAAATTTAAAATTAAAAAAGTTTATTTTCACTTTTAAAAAAATTTTGTAACTGAAATAATGAATCTTCAGTCAAAAAATGAGCTTATTTAGAAATTATTTTAATTTATAACCAAGGGATTTGGAATTTCAAGCTATAAATATGAATTTTAAGCCAAAAATGTTATAGTAGATATTTCAACAAAAAAATGTTTTTTGAAAATAGAAAAACCTTAGGTTTAACAAGAAAAAACGGTTTTTGAAATACAGTTAATTTTCAGTTTAAAAAGTTACTTTTGAACTCAAAAAGTTTCCAAATAAAAAAATCTTTTAAAACAGTAAGAACAATTTTTAACAAAATACTTGATATTAAACCAAAAAATATTTTTTTTACTAAATAGCTAAATTTGTTATCAAATATAATAACCATTTGAATTTTTAACAAAAAAATTTGATTTTTAACAAAAAAATTTGAATTTAACAAAAAAAAGTTTATTTTCATCCGAAATATGTTCATTTCTAAGAATAAAGTTGCATTTTTAAATTAAAAAAGGTTAATTTTTTACAGAAAGAGATGAATTTTTAAACCAAAAAGATGAATTCTCAACAAAATAGTTAAATATTCAATAACAAACAATTTGTTAGATAGGAATTTTTGAGTTAAAACGACAATTTTTTTACAAAAAAATTAAATTTTTAACCATGGAATATGATTTTTCAAGAAAAAAGTGAATTTCAACCTATAACTTAAATTTTTTACAGAATAGTTAAATTTACAATTAAAAAAGTTTATTTTCACTTAAAAAAAAATTTTAAACTGGTATAATGAATTTTCAATCAAAAAATGAGCTTTTATGAAATTATTTTAATTTATAACCAAGGGATTTAGATTTTTAAGCTAAAAATATGAATTTTAAGCGAAAAATGTGATATTTTATGTTTTAATAAAAAAAAATTTAATTGAAAATAAACAAACAAACAAAATTTAATTGAATAAAATATAAAAAAAGCTTTTAAAACAGTTGTAATAGTTGATATTTTAAAAACAAATATTTTGGTCCAACATGCAAAAAATTGGATTTAACAAACAAAGACGAAATTTTAAGAAAATACTTTATATCAAACAAAAAAATTGATTTTCTACCAAATTGCCAAATTTTTCATTAAAAATAAGAAGTAGTTGAAGTTTTAACACAAAAATGTGAATTTTTAACAAAAAAGCTTTTTTTAACCCGAAATATGTTTATTTATAACCCTACAGTTCCTTTTTTAAATTAAAAAAGGTTAAATAGTTAAATTTTTAATAACAACCAATTTTTTAGTTAAAAAAAAAATCTATTGAATTGTTTAATTTTTAAGTCAAAAAGACGACTTTTTTAATAAAACATCTCAATTTTCAGCTAAGAAGTATGTGTTTTTACCAATTAATTTTCAACGAAATAATTTAATTTTAAAGCAAATAATAAAAGTATAATTTTAAAAAGTATAATTTTTTAACTTTAAATTTAATAGTAGACTCTTCAACCAAAAATAGTTGGATTTTCTTATTAAGTTTCACTAATTCGGTTTGAATCAAAAATAATTTCTAGACCAAAGATTTATTTTTTTACAATTTTTTTTATTTTGGTTTGATAATGATAAAAACAAAAAAGGCGAAATAGATCAAAAAGAGAAAAAAATTTGGTTATTTGCCTTCTTATTTTTCTTTTCTCTTGTTTATTTTTTTGCAAAGACAGAATTTTTTTATTTTTTGTTAGAAAAAGTTTTTTTTCCAGATTAACTTGGTGATTGGACATCAAAGAGGATTTTGAATTTGATTTTTATTTTTTTTAAATTTTTTTCACTTTTAATAATTGAAGAATCTTATCAAACTATTTTTCCTATTTTTTTAAGTTTCTCTATTTAAAATTTGTCCAATCTCTCAATAAAATCCGATGTCTGAATTTATTTTTATGGCCAACATGATTTAAAAAAATAATTCAATACACATTTTTTCTAATTTTTATTTTTACTATGTTTTTGCCCTTAATTAAATATTTTTTTTTTAAATCTGGTCGATGTTCTTTTCTGAAACAGAAACCTTTTGATAAATTCGATAAATTGCCCTGATGTAACTGAAGCGTAAAACGATTACGCCAAGTGCCTTTAGAAAGATATTCAATCGAGACGTTTCCCCTAAATGTTGAGGTTGATTCAAATCTCTTTCAAGTGGACGTGTTATTTTTATTCCTCTGGTAAATACAGAAAGGGATTTTTTTATTATTTTTGCATTCCGGGAGTTCCTTTAAACTCAAACTTTTTTTTTGTTTCTGTTAAATCCTCTAATTAGAATTCAAGAAGTTGGGAAAGTATTTTGAGTGCAGATGCAACCCTTTGTCTCAGTCAGAAGTTTTAACGCGATTTTCGTGGAGTTTGGAAGTTTTGAACTTTGTTTCACAATTGGAATTTTTTATTTTTAAACTCTATTTAGGGTAAGGAAGAATATTGATTATTGAGAGAATTTTTAAATCTTGACGAAAAAGATAATTTTAGAAATAGAATATTTATTTTTATTTTTCTTGAAAAATGTTTTGGAATTTTTGAGAAGAAAATTTAATTTTTAATATAAAAAAATAATTTTCTATCAAATATTTGAATTTTTAAAGAAGAAGATGAAAAGACAAATTTTAAAGAGATTACAGAAAGCGTTAATAAAAATAGTTTATTATTATCCAAACAGTTGAATTACCATTACAAATGTCAGTATTAATTTTTTTAAATTTCTACAAAAAATTTGAATTTTTTACCAAATATTTTTATTTTGTACCATATTGTTAAATTTTTAAGTAACAACACAAATTTTCTATGTAAAAGTTGAACTTTTAATTCAAAAACGTAAATTGTCAAAAAAACTAAATTCTCAACCGGTTAGTTGAATTTCCAACAAAATAGTAAAATTTTCAATCAAAAAACTATATTTCACCGACAAGAAAGAATCTTAATCGAATTTTGAAGAATTATGTAAATTTTTAAACGATTAGTTAAATTTTAAACAAAATAGTTAAATTTTTAGTTTAAAAAATTTGTTTTAATAAAAAAACTAATTTTAAACAAATTTCCAGAAAGAACTGCATTTTCAAACGATTAGTTTAATTTTTCACAAAATATTCAAATTTTTATTTACAAACTTTATTTTTACCCCAAAAAAAACAAATTTTTGACCGGTTAGTTAAACTTTCAATAAAACAGTTAAATAAATTTATTTTTACCCCCCCCCCCAAAAAAACGATTTTTAAAGAAAACGGTGAATTTTAAACCGATTAGTCAAATTTTCAACAAATATTTTAGTTAAAAAAATTTATTTTTACTTTCCAAGAAAAACGAGTTTCCAAGAAAAAATTTGATTTTCAATCGATGAATTAAATTTTTAGTTAAGAAAAGTTATTTAAAAAAAAAATGAATTTTCCACCCATTAGTTAATTTTTTAAAAAAGTAGTTAAATAAATTACTTTTACTATAAAAAGAAAACAAAAAAATAACGAATATTAAAAAAAAGTAAATTACCAACCGATTAGTTGAATTTTGAACAAAATAGTGCAATTTTTAGTTTAAAAAAAATTATTTTCATAAAAAAACGAATTTTAAACAAATTTCCAGAAAAAAATAAATTTTTGATCGATTAGTTATGTTTTCAACAAAATAGTTATATTTTCAGTTAAAAACTTTATCTTTACTCAAAAAAACAAATTTTTGACCGTTTAGTGAAATTTTCAATAACATAGTTAAATAAATTTATTTTATTTCCCAAAAAAACGAATTTTTAAGAAACAGTTGAATTTTCAACCGATAAGTTAAATTTTCAACAAATATTCAAGTTAAAAAAAATTTGTTTTTACTTCCCAAGAAAAACGAGTTTTTAAGAATGAATTTCATTTTCAAGCGATTAATTAAATTTTCAGTCAGGAAATTCCATTTTTACCAAAAAAAATGAATTTTTAATCGATTAGTTAAATTTTGCACAAAGTAGTTGAATAAATTTATTTTTACTAAAAAAACCACAAAAACAGGAATTTAAAAAAAAAATACCAACCGATTAGTTGAATTTTCAAACAGAATGGTGAAATTTTCAGTTAAAAAACCTTATTTCACCGAAAATGAAGAATCTTAAGCGAATTTTGAAGAATTTTGTGACTTTCCAAATGATTGGTTCAATTTTCAACAGAATAGTTAAAATTTTTAGTTAAAAAAATTTATTTTCATAAAAAAACGAATTTTAAACAAATTTTCAGAAACAAACTGAATTTTTAACCGATTAGTTAAATTTTGAACAAATGAGTTAAATTTTTATTTAAAAACTTTATCTTTACTCAAAAAACACATTTTTGAACGTTTAGTTAAATTTTCAATAACACAGTTAAGTAAATTTATTTTATATCCCAAAAAAACGAATTTTTAAAAAACAATTGAATTTTCAACCGATTAGTCATATTTTCAACAAATATTTAAGTTAAAAAAATTTGTTTTTACTTCACAAGAAAACAACAAGAAAATGAATTTTCAACCCATTAGTTGAATTTCGAAGAAAGTAGTTAAATAAATTTATTTTTACTAAAAAAAAGAAAAAAAAACGAATTTAAAAAAAAAATAAGAAAATTGCAACCGCTTATTTGAATTTTTAACAAAATAGTGAAATTTTCAGTTGAAAAAAATTATGTGAATTTTCAAACCATTGGTTCAATTTTTAACAAAATAGTTTAAAAAATTTAGTTAAAAAATTTATTTTCATAAAAAAACGAATTTTAAACGAATTTTCATACAAATTTAATTTTTAATGGATTAGTTAAATTTTCAGTTAAAAACTTTATCTTTACTTAAAAAAAAAATTTTTGACTGTTAGTTAAATTTTCAATAACATAGTTAAATAAATTTAATTTTACCCCCCAAAAAAAACCATTTTTGAAGAAAAAGGTGAATTTTCAGAAAAAAGTAAATTACCAGGCGATTAGTTGAATTTTTTAAAAAATAGTGAAATTTTCAGTTGAAAACTTTGTTTCACCAAAAATAAAGAATCCGAAGCGAATTTTGAAGAATTATGTGAATTTTCAAAGGATTGATAAAATTTTCAACGAAATAGTTAAATTTTTAAGTAAAAAAATTTACTTTTATAAAAAAACGAATTTTAAATAAATTTCCAGAAAAAAATAAATTTTTAATCGATTAGTTGTATTTTTAACAAAATAGTTATATTTTCGGTTAAAAATTTTATCTTGACTCAAAAAAAACAAGGTTTTGACCGGTTAGTTAAATTTTTAATAACATAGTTGAATAAATTTATTTTTACCGACTAAAAAAAAAGAATTTTCAAGAAAAAGGTGAATTTTCAAACGATTAGTTACATTTTCAAAACAAATTTAGATAAAATAAAATTATTTTTACTCATCCAGAAAAACGAGTTTTCAAAAATAAAGTTCATTTTCAATCGATGAATTAAATTTTCAGTTAAAAATTTATTTTTACATAAAACTAAATTTTAATGGAACTTTCAACCGATTAGTTGAATTTCGAACAAAGTAGTTAAATAAATTTATTTTTATTAAAGAAGTCAGAAAAAAGCGAATTTTCAAGAAAAAATTGAATTTTTGAACGATTATTAAAATTTTATACAAAACAGCTAAATGGTCATTAAAAAAAATTTTACCTGAAGAAACGAACTTTTAAGAAAAAAGTTTTTTTCGAACGGATTAGACGAATTTTCAACAAAGGAGTTAAATTTTTAGTTAAACAATTTATTTTTATCCAAAAAACGAATTATAAATAAAATGCATACATTTTTTAATAAATAGTTAAATTTTTTACCAAAATGTTGAATTTTCGTGCCGAAAAGACGAATTTTCTACAAAATCTTGATTTATGAACTCAAAAAGATGAAGTTTCAACAAAAAAGTGATTTGTCCACCAATTAGTAAAATTTTAAACATAATAGTTAAATTTTCATTTTAAAAAATAATCATTTTTAAGAACAAAAAACTTAATTTGCTACTAAAATTAGAAAAAATATATTTTAGCAAAAAATAAAATCCTAAAAAAGTATTTTAATTAAGCAGTTGAATTTTCAACCTAAAGAGACGATTTTTAAACAAAATACATCAATTTTTCTACGAAAAAGTCAAATTTTCTGCCAAATTATTGGATTTTCACGCCAAAATACGTATTTTCAACAAAGCAGTTGAATTTTGAACAAAAAATTGTTTTCTACATTAATAAAATTGTTGAATTTCCAAGATAAATAATCCAACCTTCAACCAAATAATAAATTTTTTTTTCTTATTCTATTCTAATAATTTACTTTGAATTTAAATGGAAAAAATCTACACTATTTTTGATCTCTAAAATGAGTTCGAGGTTTGGATACTTTACTTTTAAAGGTTTTATTATATTATTTTTCGTTTGCGAATGAAATTTCGTTTTTCGTACAAGTCTGACTAATTACGCTTTTTCTCCTTAGAGAATAAAAATATATAAGAAACACAGAATACTTGACGAGGAGCTAATGTACCTCTCACTTTGCTTGAATTCCTTATCCTTTGTAAAAGAACAAAACTCCCTCATCTTCTTTCAGACTTATTGTATCTTCAGAGAAAATAGAAAAATAGGTTAATAATCTCCGCTATTCATTTTTCTCATTTAAAAAATACAAGAAAACTACAAGTACTTGAATAAAGGAGAATTTTACTCAGTTTCTTGAAAAGAGGATTAACATTATTTTTAAATTCTGTTTCTTAATATCTAGAATTGAAAAAATAAGGAAATATTTATATTTTCTAATCATTTTTAAAATTAATTT
Organism: Druon quercuslanigerum; assembly: GCA_010014905.2. NCBI lineage: Eukaryota > Metazoa > Arthropoda > Insecta > Hymenoptera > Cynipidae > Druon > Druon quercuslanigerum. The sequence continues at coordinate 6,157 of JAAAKG020089480.1, read as the reverse complement.
AGTGTAGGCACCAATACCCCCCCCCCCCTCCTGAATCTGTCTAGGGTCTTCTATTTTCCCTATTCAAGCCCACATCTCCTATTCATACCTGCTTTCCCTTCCTTACTTCAACCATTGCTTTCTCTCCTTTCTCCAACGTCTTTCTCCTCTACTTCCGCCTCTACTCGCTCCCTCTCTCCTTACTTCCCTCTCCTCACTTCCTTGGATAACATTTATCTTTCCCTACTTTCCTTCACTAGCCATTAATTTTCCTGCACTACACAACTTCACTTCCCTACTATCACTGCCCTCACATCCCCTAACTACCCATCCTCACTTGAAATCATTTCCTCTACTTCCTCTGACTTCCTTTACTCCATATTCTTTCCCATACCCTATCACCCCTCACTTCCATTGTACATCTTCTCCTTATTTCGACTACGACTCTTTCCCATATTTTATTATTTTTCCTCCCTTATTCTTTTTATACTCTATGAATTTCCTCTTACTTCCCATATTTCCGCTCTCCTCACATCCCATACTTCCACTTATCTCACTCTCCATACTTTTACTCTCCTCACTTACCATACTTCCACTCTCCTCATTTTATCTACTACCTCCCCACCCCTAATAACCCCGACTGCCTCTTCCATCATTTCCCCTAATTCTCTTTCTCTCACTTCTCATGCCTTTCTCTACTACCACTTCTATGAAAAATGTATGACGGAAGACGAATAAATGGACGGACGAACGAAATTACATACGACCGAAACTATAAGGGTGTATAGTTGGGGCTACGAAACCCTATAAAGAGGTAAGAGAAGGGAAGAGAGGAGATAGATATCCAGGGAATTAAGGAGTAATGAGAGAAGGGAGAAGTAGGAGAAATGGAGGGGGGGCCAGGATATTCGAAATATGGGAAATGAAGGGACTAGAATTGGGGCAAGTAAGGGAAGGGATAGTTCGGATATGAGTGTGCGTATGGGAGGGGTAACACGGAAAACTAGATTAGGGTTACAGAACGAATGAGGGAAGGGTTAGTAAAGGCAATTCAGGAGTAAAGAAGAGAGAAAAAATAATGGAAGGGAACATTGAGGGAGAAGGTAATAGGGAAGTTATTTCCAGTAGAGGATAGAAAGTAGCCAAATTGACATGTGGGAAATTAGGGAAAGTCAGTAGAGAGTTTGAGAAAATTGGGATGGAAAAGGGGAAATAAGAGGAGGAGTCGAGAGGGAAGTGGTAATAGAAAAAGTAGAAGAAGTATTAGAAGTATGGTAAGTGAGGGGAGGCTAAGTAGTGAAGTGAGTGTAATAATTATAGGATGGGTAACAAGGGAAGAGGGTGTTGTTGGAAGAGTGATGGCAGGGGTATTTAGGCATATTAAGGAGTAGAGCACATAAAGAATAGGAGAAGTAAGGAACGGGAGTAGAAGCGATAGAGAGTGAAACAGTTTGGTCATGTTAAGTAAGAGAAGAGAGTTAGGGAAATTAGGATTCGGGGGACTTGGGAAAATTAGAAGGGGCTTTAGTTAAAGTAAGAGATGAGAAGTAGGGGAAATTATGGGAGGGGTGATAGAGTAGGTGGACGGTGATAAGTTGATAAGGGGACGGTGATAAGTCGATAAGAAGACGGTGATAAGTAGATAAATGGACGGTGTATATGTGAGAGGGAGATCTTAGGGAAGTATGATCAATAGGGGAGGGAAAGTAGAAGAATTGAGAGGTGGTGAAGTAGGGATCGTAAGATTTTACGAAAAGCGATGAGAGATATAGTAGAGGAATTGACAAGAAGGAAAGTACAGGAGAGAGAAGTAGAAGCAGAAGTATTAGAAGAAGCAGGAGTAGAAGCAGTTTTAGAAGAAATAAAAGTAGAAGAAGAGTTAGGAGTAGAGTAAGTGAGGGGAGGTTTAGTATGAAATTGAGTGTTAGTATAACATGCGTAGCAAGAGAAGAGAAGTAGGAAAAGTAATAGGAGTGGTATTCAGGGAAATTAAAGAGTATAGAGAAAAGAGGATAGAATAAGTAAGAGAAGGAAGTAGAAGAGATGGAGAAGGTAGCAGGGAAGTGATAGTGAGTGAGAGAAGCGAGTTAGGGAAATTAAGAGTTGGGTGACTAGGGGAAGTTAGGGAGTGTTATAGTTAAAGTGGGAGAGGGTAATTAGGGGAAATGAAGGTCAGAATATTTCCTTTCTCTTAACTGTCTATCCCAACCACTACATCTCCATTTTCTACTTCTCCTTTTAGTACTTCTTTCTCTTCTACTTCTCCCTATTCTGCTTCTCCTAATTCTCTTTCTCCCACTTCTACTTCTCTCTCTCCTACTTCTTCGTCCTATTCTTCATCACCACTCAATTATTCTACTTTTCCTCCCATGCTGAACATAAGTTCCTTACTGTTCCTCACTCTCTCTCTCTCTCTCTCTCTCTCTCTCCCTTTCTCTCTGTCTCACCTTCATTTCTCCTAATTATCCTCTCCCAATTTAACTACAACCCTTCTCCTTGTAATTTTAGGGAAGTTAGGGAGGGTTGTAGTTAAAGTGGTAGAAAAAAATTAGGGGAAATGAAGGTGAGAGAGAAAAAGAGAGAGAGGGGGAGAGAGAGAAAGAGAGAGAGAGTGATTAGGTATTGAGTGGTTAGAAGAAAGTTCTAGAAGTGAGGGTGGAGACACTAGGGAACTTATGTTCAGCAGGGGAGGGAAAGTAGATTAGTTAAGAGGTGTTTTTTTAGGGAAGTTAGTAATTTTAGGGAAGTTAGGGAGGGTTGTGGTTAAAGTGGGACAAAAAAATTAGGGGAAATGAAGGTGAGAGAGAAAGAGAGAGAGAGAGAGAGAGAGAGAGAGAGAGAGAGAGAGTGATTTGGGATTGAGTGGTTAAAAGAAAGTTCTAGAAGCGAGGGAGGAGGCAGTACCCGAGTAAAAAAAATTATGCATGAACATACATAAATTATGCACAATGCATGAATGATTATATATAATCATACATGATATCATATACATTTATATAAGATTTCATACATGAACACAATTTTATAAAATTGTTTTCATACATGATCACATGCATAGTTGTGCATGATCATTCATGTCTGCGCATGTAACCATATATGCCAAAATTAAAATCAATAATGTTTGATTTATAATGACATATATAACCATGTATGACTTGTAAAAATAAACTGAGTCATATATGAGACCAGATATGTAGTTATTAGTCTAGAATTCTTGAATTTCATTGAAGATTGTAAAAAATAATTTATCCCGAGTAAAAAAAAATATGTATGATTGTATATGAAAAAGTATGGACGTTTCATACATGTAAATTGGCCATATATGATTTTACATAAACATACATGTTCCATTTATATCCGAATAAATCTATATGTAGATTTGAAGCTTAAATAAATAAAAAAAAATATAAAAAAAAATATCCATTTATGAGGAGACTTTATTGTTTCCAGCTCATATATAGATATAAATGACTCATGTATGCGACTTTGTATCATATATACGCATAAATGATCATACTTAATTCATGTATGACATATATATGTTAACTGATTCCTTGAGTTTATTCAAAATTTTTTATCAAATACATGACTATTATTGAGTCAATGGATGTATTTTGTTTTTGCTGTAGTTTCACCTCTGTTAAAAGTTGAGAAATGATTTTTTCTGCAGCAATTTTCAATGCATAATCTGTAACATAAATTATTTTTTACAATCTTCAATGAAATTCAAGAATTCTAGACTAATAACTACATATCTGGTCTCATATATGACTCAGTTTATTTTTACAAGTCATACATGGTTATATATGTCATTATAAATCAAACATTATTGATTTTAATTTTGGCATATATGGTTACATGCGCAGACATGAATGATCATGCACAACTGTGCATGTGATCATATATGAAAACAATTTCATATAATTGTGTCCATGTATGAAATCATATATAAATGTATATGATATCATCTATGATTATATATAATAATTCATGAATCATGCATAATGTATGTATGATCATGCATAATTTTTTTTACTCGGGTAGGGAACTTATGTTCAGCAGGGGAGGGAAAGTAGAATAGGGAGAAGTAGAAAAGGTAGAAGTAGTGGTTGACAGTTAAAAGAAAAGAGCTCAATAGTAGAAAAAGAAAGGGGAAGTGTGCAATTTTAAAAAGAAAAATATTTGTAATTGTTGTGGGCTTGGTGAAATACTATTAATAATAATAATAATTGTGTATTTTCTTTGATAATTTCAGGAAGAGTGCATCAGTTTAGAGCAGGAAGTGGAAGAGAGGGTCGCGAACCTCGTGAACATGCTTCAGGCCCGGAAGTCAAGACTGATCGAGGCGGCTCGGCAAACCAAGGAAGCCCGCGTGCGAGCACTGAGGGATCAAGTGACCCGGTGTGCCACCCACCTGCAGACGACAACAGCCCTCCTCACCTTCTGCATCGAGGCTCTCAAGGAAACTGACAGTGCTGCCTTCCTCCAAATCGGAGGGATGCTCTCTGTGAGAGCCGCGACAGCGGCAGGCTCGTGGGGTGGGGCTGAGGGTGTTCAGGAAATAGCTCGTCTTCCGCTCCTCGACCTCACTCTCGATGACAAACCCCTCCGACGATCCATCGATCAGCTTACCTTTATTCAAATGAAACGTGAGTTCAATTCCACATTTCGACCCTCTCTTTTCTTTTCTCTTCAATTCACGGCCACCAAATTATAGTACCATCGCACCACTCACTTTTTCTTTTAGAATTTAGATAGATATTTAATATTGACATTTTTATCACTGCTTTAAAACTAATTTTCTAATGCTAATAGTTTCACCTTTTTATCTTACATTTTGCACCTGCTGGGGAATATATTAATTGGGGTGTCTACTCACCTGGAAAGCCTGGAAAATCTGGAAATGGTCGCGGAATTTTTTCGCACGTACTTCATTTTTTTAAATATTTTATTAATTTATTCAATAACGAAGTTTTGTTATTTGTAAAAGAGACTACCTAGTCAAGAAAAATTTCAAAACAAAATAGTTTTATTTTTAACTGTATACTTGAATTTTCAAACAAAAAAGATTAAATTTTAACCAAGAACGCTGTTTATTTAACCAAGGGAAAAAATTTCAACCAATAATTTTTCTACGGGAAACGATGAATTTTCAGTTTAAAAAGAAAAATCCAAAAGAAAAAATGTGTGACAAATCTTTAAACTTTCGACAACAAAATTTACTTCATAATAAAATAAATTAAAAAAAAAGAATTTTCAACAAAATACTTAAGGTTTCAACCGAAGAGATGAATTTTAAACTAAAATTGTGAATCCTTAAAAAAAATAAATTCAACCAATAATTTTTTTACGGGAAACAATGAATTTTCAGTTCAAAAAGAAAAATTCAAAAGAAAAAAATGTTTGACAAATCTTTAAATTTTTGACAAAAAAATTTACTTAATAATAAAATAATTAAAAAAAAAAAGAATTTTCAAGAAAATATTTAAAGTTTCAACCGAAGAGATGAATTTTAAACTAAAATCGTGAATCATTAAAAAAATAATATTTTACCAATTTAAATTTTAACCAAGCAGTTGAATTTGTAAGAAAAACATATTAATTCTCAACGAAAAACATAATAGTTGATATTTTAACCAAAAAGATAATAATGTTAAATACAAAAATTTAATTTAACAAAAAAGCTTAATTTAAACAAAAAATTTAACAGTTCGTAGTGTAACCGAGAAATATGAATTTTCAAAAAAATAATTTAATCCTCAACTCAGTAGATTATTTTTAACCAAATATTTGTATTTTTAACCAAAACAGATTAAATTTCTATAAAAAGATATTTTTAACAAGAGAAAAAAATTCGATTTTTGACAAAAAAGGATGAACTTTCAACAAATTTGTTAATTAATTAAGTAAATTAAATTTTCCACTTGAAAAGATGATTTTTTTCATGAAACTTGAATTATTAAGCTAAAAAAAAGTTTTATGGAAAACTGTTTAATTTTTTACCTGAAAATACCAACTTTCAACAAAAAAGTTCATTTTCAACTAAATATTAATATTTTTACTCCAAAAAAAGTATAAATTTTCACGGAAAATGAAATAATTATTTCATTTTTGACAAACAAAACGAATTGTTAACAACAACAAAATTATAATAATAAAAATAACAAAACATAAAAAA
>JAAAKG020089470.1:0-16395 GCA_010014905.2 Druon quercuslanigerum | reverse complement strand
AAATTTTAAAAATGTTTTAGAATCTTACAATTATTTTTAAACATCGCAATCTTTTTTGTTTACTTTGAAAATAATTGACAAAAAAATGAGAATGATTAGATTTTTTTATTTTAACGAAATATTGAGTCAAAAATATGCAAGTAAACTGTTTTTTTTTCTGTAAACAAAAGCAAATTATTGGTAACATGAATTTTCAATTAATAATTATAAAATAATTTATTAAAGGAATATCAAAAAATTTTAAAACAGTTTCAATTCATTATAGTTGTTTCTAAGGATCGCAAACTTTTCTGTTTACTTTAAAAAGTGTTGCACTAAAAAAATTTTAAACCAATATTGATATTTACATAAATTTTTATATCAATTTATATCAATTATTATAAATATTTTCAGAATTTCGAGGTTCTAAATACCGGGTTTTGGAAATCATTTTTGGATAACGATTGAAAATCTGTTTTTCGATTTTTTTAAATATTTAAAAACTTTCTGTTGAGATGTAAGGTGGCTGAATAAGAATTTAAAAAATTCATCAAAACAAAAATTGTTTTCCGGGAAAATAAAGATTTAGTGTGACGGTATCGCACTAATAATAATACAAATAAATATTTTCTTGTAGAGCAAATTTGCAAAACCACGACTGCTGCCTGGTGCTGTGCCATCGTTACTTCTTGGACGACCAGAGAAACCTACACCAAAACCTCGAAAGCAATCTAGGAAAGTAGGTTTCCAAACTTCTCCAGATTCCGCTACAAAAAAAGCAGGAAGAAAAGTAGTACGAAAAATTAAACTTCTAAAGGTGGACAAGGGAACGCTAGTAGCACTATTGTTGAAGCTCTCGTTGATCATGACACTGAAAAAGATGAAACTGAAAACGGCTCTCCTACCAGTGAAGTAATGTTTACTTTGTAAAACTATTATTGACACTTTAACGAAAGTGTATTTGTATTAATTCATAAAAATACTAATCGCTGGGGGATTATATTGACCCTCAATAATAAATTTTGTAAAAATTGTTGATGTAAGTTGTTGGCTTTAGGGTCAGGTGAATTGAATCTAATTGTTTCAAACGTTTCGGCACACAATGGTGGCCCTCATCAGTTAATTTTATTAAATCTGTGAAAAGTACATGATATCTTGTAGGTATGCAGTATTACATTTAGAAGCATCTTTCTTTGATTATTATCTCAATAAATTTGTGTACAGATGTGTAAAATTTTGAATTAAAGATTTAAATATTAGTATCCAAATTTGATGTCTTTTAAAACAATGCATTTCAATTCATCAGAAGTAGTGTAATAATGTTATTACTAACCTTATAAGAAATTGTACCAATTATTTGGCATAATGACGTGTCTTTGGTTTTTTTCCTCCTCTTCAAGAGAGAATAGCAAGATTTAAACGTCGATGTTCACTAGAAACTTAGTGAAAACTGTAGGGTTTGTCAGCGATTGAGGGTTCTCATGTGCAAGAGGATAGTGGGAGGAAAATTTGTTATGCCCCAGAGTTTATGTTACAACTAGAAAAGCCAGTCCCTTAGGCGACAGTGTAGTAAGTGTTAGGTCGCTGATATTACGGAATGCAGGTTTTATGTGAAAGGGTTTGAGAATTCTAGATATTCTTTCAGATAGTCCATGTACATAGGGTAATGAAAAATAGCGATTTTGTTGAGTGACTCTAATGTCGTGTTCTGATGCTGTGCTTTGGGAGGGCGCATCGTTGAGAATTTTTTGCTATATGTTATGCAATCTGCGTTTGAAGACTGTGTTAATAAATGGTAGAGGATAATTATTGTTTGTTAAAATCGTTTTAATTTTTTCGAGATTTTCTCGGGGAATTCTTTGTGAGATAAGGTTATAACTCAATCAACAAAATTATGTATAACGTTAACTTTATATTGATGTGGATGGTGTGAAAAATAATTCAGGCATTGACCTGAAGCGGTTGGTTTTTGATACCAGTCTGTCTTTAAGTGATCACCTTCCCTTTTTATTAGGACGTCCAGAAAGCTAATTCCATTGGATGATTCTTCCTCAAGCGTGAATTATAAATTATGATTGTAGTTATTAAAAGTGTTTGGAATTGTTTGAATTTGATTAGCAGGAGCGGCAGCACAAATGTCGTCTACGTAACGGAAGTAGAAAGGTAACCGTATTGGAAGGGAAGCTAAGCAATTTTTTTCTAAATCGTCCGTAACAATATGTGGTAAAATGGGGGAAAGTGGAGAACCCATCGGAAAGCCACATTTTTGTTTGTAGGATACTCCTTTAAAATTAAAAGAGGAATTACTTGCGCAAGTTCCTAATCCTTTAAGAAATTGTGTCATTGGAATTTTTACATTATTTTGGTTTTGAGGCCATCTCTCTTTTATAGCAAGAATCGCGATACCAATAGGAACATTTGTGAACAATGATACGGCGTCAAATGAAAATAGTTTATAACCTGGTGGCATTGTGATGTTTTTAATTTTTTTTATCAATTCAAAACTGTTTTTTACTCTTTACATTGGAGGAATTAAATTTCCAGAAATTATGGGCTTGTAATAAGAAGCGAGGTTGTAAGTTAGACTGCCTATAAATGAAACGATCAGTCTGAGCTGTTTGGGGTCTTTGTGAATTTTTCTTAATCCATAATATTGGGAAGGATTGGAATTATTAGCTTTCAAAGAGGCAGCTGTCAATTTGTTTATATAATTTTTTTTCCAATATTTTAGCAGCTTATTGACTTTAGTTTGAATTTTGTGTATGGGGTCTTTAGATAATTGTTTATAATTTCTTTTTTTGACAACATGAAGGTTAAATCTGCTTTATACTCATCTTCACTCATAGCAACTGAAATGTGACCTTTGTCAGATTCACTAATTAAAATATTAGGATTATTTAAAAAAAATGTTTTAGTTTGTTTGAGGTCCGCATTTACTTGTTTTTGAAATTCATTCATGGGATTTTTGTTCAAATTTGGTTTTTGGGTGAAATTACTGATGAAATTGACGAATTTTAATCTAAATTTGTTCCAGTCTGTTTCTTGGATGTTTTTTATGTTGGATTCAAAATCAACAATAAAATGTTTTATCGGTATCTTGTAAATGGGAATTGGCAAACCGAACTTTCGTCCCAGACCGGCGGTTCACCCTACGAATTCAGGAATTTATGTACTGGTTAAGTTAACAAATTTGATTCTCTTCTCTGTAGGAATGTTGCAAGTAAGATTAGTATCGTTAATATTGGATTCAAAATTTGTAAATCCTAACTGATAATTATTTAGAAAATTTTTGCTTTTTTCATAAGACTATCAAATTTGCATTTACAGATTTTTTAAATGTTATTTGAAAATTGTTTTACCTTGTTTTGATTCAAACTCAAAAAAAGGTTCATACTTAAAACGCGTGAGACTTTTTTCTATGGTTACGCGCAACTTGACTAATTCACATTTATGTTTTGTACGGAGATGCAAATGTCTCTTTTCTTATTATTTAAAGTAGACATTTTAAATTTTCTTATATTAGATGCATACCTTCGTGCAACCGAGTTGTTATTAAACCTGATCGATTGAAACGCGTGTAGATTTAGATGTTTTGGGGGGACACGTTGTCTCCTGCATCAAAGAAGAAAAATCCGCTGTTTGGAATTCTTGGCTAAAGTGACACTTGCCTTGGACCATTTCTTGAGATTTGAAAGGACAAAATCGCCACATTCTTCTAGGATTTTTTTGAAAAATCCGTTGCTCCTTCTTTGTTTATCATTGCCCTTATTATCCATAACAATCACTGGGGGATTATATTGACCCTCAATAATAAATTTTGTAGAAATTGTTGGTGTAAGTTGTTGACTTTAGGGTCAGGTGAATTGAATCGAATTAAGTTGTTTAAAATGTTTTGGCACACAATAAGGGCCACTATTGTGTGCCAAAACGTTTGAAACAACTTAATTAGATTGAATTCACCTGACCCTAAAACGAACAACTTACATCAACAATTTTTACATAAAAATAATGTTTTCTTCACTTTTCATTAGTACTTATTAATTTATTGGATCTTTAATATACCACAAAATATTTTTTGAAGGTAAATATATGCAAAAAACTTATTTTAAAAATTAAAATAAATTAAATTTGTATTTTCCTCATGCATTTTAATAATTTTCGGCCTAAAAGTACACTCAGCGCCACCACTCGGCCTTAGTCAAATCTCCTGACACATTTATTCTACAGGCCTTTATAGAAGAGCCATCCCCCTGCTCCTTACAAACATTATCCTTTAAAGAAATATGGTTTGCGTCGACACGATATTCACACACTGACGTGAATACAATCCATACTCTTTTGAGGACGGCATTTTTCTACTCCCTAGGGAGTGGAAAGTACTTCCTACTCACACCGTGAGAAAACGGAGTTGCGGCCCCGCTACATAGGCATGAAAAGAAGCCGAAATCATGAGGTGTTATAAAAATTTTATAAAATGTTATAAACAATTTTCTGTTTGTCTGATTATTATAGTCAATAATAGGTGATTAGCTTCATTCTCTAACAAATTCAGTTCCAAAAGTAAAGAGAGAAAAGATAGTCAATTGTCATTGGAGCTTTAGAGCATCGACCGAAATTCACCTTTAACCTAACCAGTAAATTTTGGAGGCTATTAACTTTATCGGCTGTGGTAAGAAGCTCCTAAATTTTATAAATGGCGTTCCACCCATTCCCGCTAGCTCCAGGCCTTCTCGGTGACGCAATTTTCGAAAAAAGCTCGTTTCTCATTTCACTCGGTTCTCCGCGACGTCGCACGACCAGAGAGATCAGAAATTTAAAAAAAGAAATAAAACGTCTCGACCATCTTCCTTATTCGCTCTGTACTTTTGCGTAATTGAAAATGATCAGACGTCTTCGGTAAATCCTCAGATTTCAATTTTTAATGTGATTCTGGGCTTTTAATTATATCTTGATCTCTAAAGACGTTCCATCATAGTTCTAGGGGTTTGAGCGTTTCAAATTTTAGTTACGGGATTTTATTTAATCTTGGAAGATAATTCTGAATTTAAATTTTAATTGGAACTACAACTACTCAAAATAATAAAAAGAAATTCATTTCCGAGGTGAAATGGTTTGAATTCCCGGATCTCTAAATCTTTAAAAATTCATGACTAATTTTGAAGATTTGGAAGATTCATGGGATTCCTGGTAATATTTTGAAACTTTTTTTTTAGTTGCGCAATTTTGAGATCTCTGAAATCTTGCAAAACTTGATCTGATTCATGTCATTCTGAGTCTTTGATTTCTTAATTCCTTAGTCAATTAAAAAAAATTTGTTTTAGTTGCGGAATTTTGGGATCTCTGAAATCTTGCAAATCTTGATCTAATTTATGTCATTCTGAGTCTTTGATTTCTTAATTCTTTAGTAAATTAAAAAAAATTTGTTTTAGTTGCGGAATTTTGGGATCTCTGAAATCTTGCAAATCTTGATTTGATTTATGTCATTCTGAGTCTTTGATTTTTTTATTCCTCAATCAATTAAAAAAAAAATTTTTTCCAGTTGCGGAATATAGGGATCTCTGAAATCTTGCAAATCTTGATCTGATTTATGTCATTCTGAGTCTTTAATTTTTTGATTCCCTAGTCAATTAAAATTTTTTTTTGTTGCGGAATTTTTGGATTTATGAAATCTTGCTTATTTCGATCTGATTCGTCATTCTGAGTCTTTAATTTTTTGATTCCTTATTCAAATAAAAAAAATTTTCATTATTTGCGGAATTTTGGGATCTCTAAAATCTTGCAAATCTGATCTGATTTATGTAATTCTGAGTCTTTGATTTTTTGATTCCATAATCAATTGAAAAAAAATCTTGTTTTCAGTTGAGGAATTTTGGGATCTCTGAAATCTTGCAAATCTTTATCTGATTTATGTCATTCAGTGTCTTTGATTTTTTTATTCCCTAGTCAATTAAAATTTTTTTTTACTTGCGGAATTTTGGGATCTCTGAAACTTTGCAAATCTTGATCTGATTTATATCATTCTGAGTCTTTGATTTTTTGATTCCTTAATCAATTAAAAAAAAATTTTTTTTAGTTGCGAAATTTTGGGATCTCTGAAATCTTGCAAATCTTTATCTGATTTATGTCATTCTGAGTCTTTAATTTTTTGATTTCGTATTCAAATAAAAAAATTTTCATTATTTGCGGAATTTTGGGATCTCTGAAATCTTGCAAATCTTTATCTGATTTATGTCACTCATGTCTTTAATTTTTTGATTCCCTAGTCAATAAAATTTTTTTTTTATTTGCGCAATTTTTGGATCTCTGAAACCTTGCAAATCTTTATCTGATTTATGTGATTCTGAGTCTTTGATTTTTTGATTCCCTAGTCAATTAAAATTTTTTTTATTTGCAGAATTTTGGGATCTCTGGAACCTTGCAAATCTTGATCTGAATTGTCATTCTGAGTCTTTAATTTTTTGATTCCTTATTCAAATAAAAAAGTTTTTAATTATTTGCGGAATTTTGGGATCACTAAAATCTTGCAAATCTTGATCTGATTTGATGTCATTCTGAGTCTTTGATTGTTTGATTGCTTATTCAAATAAAAAAATTTTTTTTAGTTCCGGAATTTTGGGATCTCTGAAATCTTGCAAATCTTCATCTGATTTATGTCATTCTGAGTCTTTAATTTTTTGATTCTCTAGTCAATTAAAATTTTTTTTTTGTTGCGGAATTTTGGGATTTATGAAATCTTGCCAATTTTGATCTGATTTATGTCATTCTGAGTCTTTGATTTTTTTATTTTTCAGTAAATTAAAAAAAAAATTAATTAAATCTGATGCTAACTGTAAACTTTTTTTGTAACTTTTAATTTAATTTGTGAATGGTATGGTGTCGAAGTATTTCATTAATCTTGAGAACAGAGATATTAATTTAATTATTTTAACAAAAAAACCAAACTTTAGTTTTATAAATACTTTTGTGAAATTTCGGAATATCTTAAAGTATTTTAAAAAAATTTTAAATATTTTAAAAAATTTTTGCGATTTTATAAAAGTTTTTTAAACGGACTTGTAATTTTTTGGAATTTCAACCAATGTTGAAAAATTGCAATAGGTTCAGAGAGACTTTTAAAATTTTATACTTTTTTTAATTATATTTAAAATATATCCAGAAATATTAGAAGCTACGAACGTCTTCAAATATTTTCAAAAAATTGTAAGGGATTAAAAGAGGTTTTATGAATTTATGAATGTTAATATATAATATAAATATAATTTTATGAATTTCTACCAATTTTAGAAAACTTAAAGGAATTCAAAAGGATTGTGTAAAACTTTTAATGGGATTAAAAATATTTCAAAGAATTAATGAAATGTCAAAGAATATTAAATGGTATCAAACAATTTTTTTCAACCTTTTTCTAAAGTTATTAGGAGATTTCCGAGACTTTTCTCAAATGTCAAATAATTTTAGAGAACTTATAGGAACTCAGGTGGATTTTACAAAAGCTTCTAAAGCTTTTAAATGGTTTCAAACAATTTAAAACTATTTCCAGTAACTTCTGAAGATTTAAAGAGATTTCTTTCACTCTTCAACAAATTTAGAACACTTCAATTAGTTCAGACTGATTTTTACGAGTTCGTTAAAATTATTGCAAGAGAAATTACAAAACTTCTAAAGTTATTAAATGTTTTAATTACTTACGTGAACGTTTTAAATTATTTTTAAGAATTTAAAGTGATTTAAAGCCATTTTTCAGATTTTAAGAAATGTTGCAGCATTTATATAAATTTCAATCAATTTTAGAAGATTTCAAGGGATTTAAAGATATTTTGTAAACATTTTAATGGGATTTAAAATATTTGAATGGATATAATAAAACTTCTAAGGCTTTGAAAGGGTTTTAACATTTTTGTATAGATTTTTAGAATCTTAATAAATTTAAGAAGATTTAAGGGTTCCGGAGAGAATTTATCAAAATTTTAAAAGTCTTAATGCGATTAAAAATACGTCGGATGACATAAAAAAACTTCCTTAGGGTTAGGTTAACTTCGAAAACGTTTAAGAGATATAAAGTGATTTTTTAGAAACTTCCAAGTCTTTTAAAGGTTTTCCAAGATTTTAAGTTTAAGTTTAAATTAAAGTTTAAGTTTTAAGGATTTTCCAAGTATTTTAAAATATTTTAAGGTATTGTACGAGAGTTAAACTTATTTTTTAATTTTAAAAAATTGTGGAAGATTTCGAAAGTTTCAGAGAGTTTTTGACGCTTTTTAAAAGTTTATAATGGCATTCAGAACATTTTATCGTATATTAAACGAAAATATATTTCTAAAGTTGTTAAAGGATTTTTAAGGATTCTTATCAATTTTTACTAATGTTTAAAAATTTCAAGGAATCTAGAGAAATTTTGTCCATTTCTTGAAAGATTTAAATCTGATAAAATATTTTAAAGAACTTCTAAAGCTTTCAAATGGTTATGAAGAATTTTAAGGATTTTTATAAAATTTTAAAAAATCTTGATAAGTTCTCCTATTTTTTTATGAAATTTAACTAATTTTAGCATATTTTAAGGATTTAAGAGAAATTTTCACGTATTGCAAAAGTCTTGAAAGGGATACAAAATATTTCTAGGGATATTATAAAAATTTTAAAAATTTAAAAGGGTATCAAAATTTTTTTATAAACTCTTAGACTTTGAATAAATTTTAGAAAATTTAAGGTTTCTAGAGAGAATTCATCAAAATTCTTAAAGTCCTAATGCGATCTAAAATACGTCGGATGATATAAAAAAAACTTCTTAAAGATTAGGTTGGTTTCGAAAAAGTTTAAGAGATATAGAGTGATTTTTTTAAAAACTTCTGAGTATTTTAAAGAATTTTAATGATTTTCCAAGTATTTTGAAATATTTTAAGGCATTTTACAAGATTTAAACTTATTTCTAAAGAGCTTAGTTAATTTTAAAAAATTGTGGAAGATTTCAAAAGATTCAGAGAGTTTTTTGACATTTTTTTTAAAGTTTATAATGGCAGTCAAAACATTTCAACGTATATTAAAAGAAAAGATATTTCTGAAGTTTTTAAAGGATTTTCAAGAATTCTAATCAATTTTAACCAATTATACAAAATTTCAAGTAATCCAGAGAGATTTTTTCCATTTCTTGAAAGATTTAAATATGATGAAAATATTTCAAGGGATATTACAGAACTTCTAAAGCTTTTAAATGGTTATAAAGAATTTTAAGGGTTCTCAAGACATTTTTAAAATCTTGATAAATTGTCCTATATTTTTATAAATTTTAACTAATGTTAGCGGATTTTAAGCGTTTTAGAAAAATTTTCACGTTTCGCAAAAGTTTTTAAAGGGATACAAAATATTTCAAGGGATATTATAAAAATTGTGAAGCTTCCAAATAGGAAAAAAAGAAATTCTCATCGTCCTTTCAGACTAGATAGCGCTATGCTTTAAACATTTTTTAATTAATTTTTCTTTTAAATCTCCTTTATTCCGCTGGGATTTGCACCACAGAAATTCCGTTTTCCAGATGTTACGTATTTAATTTTTTCAGAAATCAGAATTTTGGAAAGATTTTTTTTATTCTTTAATGATAATAGAGATTCTTAAAAAAATTTGAATACGTCACACCTAGAAAAAAAAAATAATGCAAGTATTTCTGAAAAAGTATTCTTTTTTCGATATATGTAGTAGCTTAAGGGAAAAGCACCCGACCGGCAATCGGAAGTTTTGTGGTTCGATTCCCAGCGGAGCGAATTTAAAAAAAAATTCTACAAGCTTCCAAATGGATTTAAACAATTCCAAGGAATTTTAATATACTCTAAAATATTTTTAAGGATTTTAAGAAAGATTTTAACGATTTTATACAAGTTTTTAAAATGGCAAAAATATTTTAAGAAATATTACAAAACTTATAAAACTTTTGCATGTACTTGAATAGCTTTAAGGTATTTTAAAGAATTTTATGCCATTTTTAAAGATTTTCAGGAGTTCTCTAGGGTTTTTTCAAAAATCGAATAATACATCAAAGTATTTTTAAAACTTTTAGGACTTTCGAGGTATTTTACAATATTTCAAGGGATTTCAAAAAATCTAATGTGTTTATAAATAATTTGTTTGAGCAGCATTCCTGAAAATAAAATCAAGAATCTAACGACTAAATTTGAAAAATCGCCATAAAATTTTTTAATTTCAATCTGAAAAAAATCCCTTTCCTTTTTTTCCCTAAAAATAAAATTTAAAAAACTTTCTATTTGGATAAAAACAAAAAATATATAAAAAAAGAGGAAAGAAAAGTAAGAATGCAACCAACCACATCCCTTTCCTTCTCTCTTTTTTGTTTAAATTAATAAAACTAAAATAATATATATGTATATAATTTATAATTCTTTCATCTTTTTTTACTATATAATTACCAAATCACACAAAAAACATAAGCAACTAAAAAAAGACGATAGAATTCAAACATAAATTACATACAGATAAAAAAAAATTATTTTTATTTTATTTTTTTAATAGAAAACGAGAGAAGGAAGGGGATTTGGTTGGTTGCGTTCTCCTTTTCTATCCCCTTTTTTTATATGTATTTTTTTTTTGTCAAAAGGATGAAGTTTTTTTCATTTCTTTTGAGGGAAAAAAAGAAAGGGATTTTTTCGGAAATTACAATGGGAAAATTTTATGGTGATTGCCCAAATTTTATCGTTAAATTCTTGATTTTATTTTCAGGAATGCTGCTCATTAACTTGATTATTGGACCTCAATTAGGATTTTATATTTGATCAAAAAATTTTAAGTCATTCAAAGTAATTGAGATTTTCAAGGAGTTTTGCGAAAATTTAGATAAATTGATGAAATATTATAAGTGTTCAGAATATTTCAGGAGAGTTAAGAAATTTTAGAAAAACTTGAAAGCGTTTGGAAAATTTTAAGAGTGGTTTCTGATCACTTATTAAAATACTATTTAATTTTAATGCTTATATGTATCTTAATATTTTTCAACAAAAATGCATTATCATAAGAGAATAAACGAAATTCTTAACGCGTTTTCAGACTAGATAGAGCTATGATTTTTTTTCTTTTAATACATTTTTATCTGAAAAAAAGAAAAAGAAATTTAATATAAACAAATTTTGTTGATTCATAGCTCTATCTAGTCTGAAAAGTCTTAAAGAATTTCTGCTATTCTCTGATGATAATAGAGAACTCTCAGAAAATTGAAATATGTAATACCTAGAAAAATATTGCGTGTATTTCTGAAGGAGATTTCTTTTGATATCTCTTGTAGCTTAAAGGTAAATCTCCCGGCCGGCAATCAGGAGTTCTGCTGTTCGATTCCCAGTGGAGCGAATAAGAACTTTTTTCGGAAAAAAACTTAGTTTTATAAAAAAATCTATTTTAATAATCATCCACGCTAAAGAAAAAAACCTAATATTATCAGTAAGCTTTACTTTCACTTTGACAGTACAAAATTCTGACAAAACTAAATAAATTCTAAAAAGTTTGTAAACGACCAAAAGTACCGAGAAATGGACATAAGATTAAATTTTAATATCAATTTTCGCTCTCAACATCGTCAATGGATTTTAATTTGTTTTTCAAACTGGGACTAGTAGAAGCCGGAACTAAATGAGCCTTCATTGTTTTTTTCTTGTTGGAGCCCCTCCTTGCTGGTTTTCGAAGTCTCTTGGTTCGATTAGCCCGTCTAACTTTTTTTGCTTTTATTTTTAAAGTTATTTCTTTTTCAGGAACAATATTTGCCATATCTGGCAGCGGTCCATTTGGATCTGGACTTGGTAGTCTCGCGAACCTTGTTGCGATTTTATTCGCGCGATCTAGTTCGTCTCCAAATGGTAGGAAGTAGTGGCCTCGATACCTTCGCAAAATTCCGTACTGCACTCCTCGCTTTAAAGCTGCATTAACCTATTTTTAAATTTCAATCATATCATAAAAAATTATTTCTAAAATTATTTTTTTAATTGGTTAATTAAATTAGTTTAAAAATTTGGTTCCAACATTTTTTATATTTGAAGAAAATCTTATATTATTTGCTGAACGTTGGATATGATTTACAGAAGTTTTTTTATCAATCGGAAGAACTGAGTTCGATTCCCAGCGAAGAAAAAGGGAAAGATATTTTTTTAATTAAAAGTAATTTAATCCTTGAAAATTGGCAGATTTTTTTATTGACAAAACATGACTCTATGTGTAATAATCCGAACCACTCTTTTAATATTTTGCAAAAAATTTAAAAACATAACAAATATATTTTCAAGGTATTTCCCGACGAATTATTTGTGAATGCAGATTGATGATAAAATTTAGGACAAAGAGTTAAATTTTGGCAGTTCTGTTAAAAATTTGAGATTCTTTTTATATATTGATCCTGTAATATGAAAAATTTCACTTTACAATTTTACTTTTCATAGGTTTTTCATATTTTTCAAGATGAAAACCTCATGGAAAAAAACAAAAAATATGACTTTGGTCATCAATTTATTATTTAATTTATTTATTATTCTAGCTGAAGAACCTTATTTTTCTTATTTAAAATTTAAAATTAATTTAAATTATTTTTTTTCTCAAAATTGAACTCTTCTATTTTTCTGTCAAATTTTTTTAATGGAAATCTTATCTTTTCGTTTAAAAATTTATCTGTTCGGTTGAAAATTTAACTTTTTTGTAATAAATTCAGTCAGCTTGATTAAAAACTTATTTTGCTAATTTAAAATTAATTTTTTCTCTTTTTTGGTTAACATTTATCTTTTTTAGTTGAAAACTGATATATTTTATTAATAATGTGTCTTTTTTTAGAAAATTCATATTATGGGTTGACAAGCAACTATTTGGTTGAACATTTATTTTAGTGATTAAATATGCATCATTTCAGATATAAGTTCTATATTTGGTTAAAAATTCTAAAAAATTTGATGAAAATTTCTTTTTTTTCGTTGATAATTTGTTTTTTTGCTGTTTTTCAAAATGATTTTTTTAAACTAAAAAAGTAACTATATCGATTTTGCCAGAAAATTTATCTTTTTTATATAAATCTGAACTTATCTTGTTGACAAATCGTCTTTTTTAATTTAAAAATTGAATTATTCTGATGGAAAATGCAGATTTTTGAGTTTTAAAAAAAATTTATCTTCATGATACAAAAAGTCAACATTTTGGAAAAGTTTTTTTTCTTTTCAAAAGATATCTGGGACTTTTAGAATTTCTGAAAAAATTAAAATATATTTTATACATTTTCACAAATATGCCTAAGTTTAAAAATATTTGTAATCTCTTAAAAACCTTTTAAGTTCTCAAATAATTTTTACATCATGTTGAATTTAAAAATTCAGAAAAATCATTTAAATTAAAAAAAAGATTGTCTTAAAATCTTCCACCACTTTAGAAACCTTTTGAAATGTTTTTAATTTTTTTTAAACATTCTTTAAAACCTAATTTTTTTTAACAAAATATTATTTTTAATTTTGTAAGGAATTTTAAAACAAATTTTGTATTCTCTTGTAACTTTGTCAATTTTTTCAAATACTCTAAATTTTGATATTCAAATTTTCAAAAATCTGCATTGTTTTCAAAAAGTTTAAAATTTTAAAGCTTAAAGTTGTTTTATAAATCTTTGAAATCTCCTGCAAATCTTTCCGATTAACTTGATTTTTGTTGTAATTTTTTAATCTTGCTAATTTGAAACATTTTGCTTTGGAATTATTTACACTCTTTTTCGAATTTTTCGGATAAAAAATTAATTTAAAATAAAAAACCACTTTTTCAATAAATAGATTAATTTTTAACCAAAGATATAAACCTTCTTTTTAAAATTTAAACCAAAAAAATTAATATATTGTAATTCCATTTTTACCTTAGTTGTATCAAATATTAGAATATTAATTTTCATGAAAATAGTTTGATTTTTGGTTATGAGGGATTAAATTTAAACTAAAACGGATTAATTTTTAGACAAAAAATGGAAGGGTTCATTTTCAGTTTTAAAAATTAATTTTAAAACAGAAAAATAAATTTTTGACAAAATAATTAAATTATTTAAATTGTAAACCAAAAAATATAATATATTGTTATTCCATATTTACCTTAACAGATTTTTAGCTGTAAGGGATTAAATTTCTACTAAAATGGATTAATTTTTAGACGAAACATGGAAAGTTTCATTTTCATTTTTAAAAATTAATTTTAAATTATATGAATAATAATTATAAATAATAAATATAATAGATAATGTATGTATATAAGATATATGTATAATAAATAATATGAATTTTTTACAAAGTAATGAAAGTTACAACCAAAAAGATAAACCTTCAAATAAAAACAAAAAAAATCTCATCAGGGTAGTCCAAATTTTATCTAAGAAGGTATATTTTGAATTAAAAAATACACATTTTCAACAAAATAGTTTAATTTTTAACTAAAAAATTAAATTTCTAACAAAAAATAAGAATTCTCGAACGAAAAATAAGACTTTAAAATAATTATTTATTTTTACCAAAAAATATTTCAGCTCAATTTTCAACCCCAAAATATTAATTTTCAACAGAAAGTTAATTTTCGGCCAAAGCAGTTAAATTTTCAACCTTGAAAAATTTCAAGAAAATTCTTGAATTTTCATAACAAATAATACAATTTTTGACTATAAGTATAATTTTCAGGAGAAAGAAACAGAAAGCGAAAGAATTCGATATTTAAAAAAAAATAAAAAGAATTACTGATAGGAATATTACAATTGGGCGGCCGCTAAAGTTCAGTTTTAAAATATCGTTATTTTTTGCAACCAATTTTTCATTTTCTCTAACCCTCTTATTCCAAAAGTAGAATCCGAAAACTATTTGGAAATTTTTATTTTATGAACTTAGAAAAGTATTTCTTTCTTATTTTTTCGTTTAAACTTAAAGTTAATAGTTTAATGTTTATAATCATTATTTTCAAAAAAAAAGAGCAAAGAGGAAATATGAATTCAAAAGTTTAAAAATGTATTATTCCCTATATTGTAGCTGAAATTTAAAAGTATTCATACAAAAATTAATTTAAAATAAAAAATTACTTTTCAAAAAATTATATTAATTTATAACCAAAGATATAAACCTTCTTTTTAAATTTTAAACCATGCAGTTTACACTTCAAAAAAATTTAACATATCGTAATTTCTTTTTTATCTTAACAATATAAAATTTTAGAATTTAAATTTTCAAGAAAATAGTTTGATTGTTTACTGTAAGGAACTATATTTTACTAAAACAAATTAATTCATAGACAAAACATGGAAAGGTACAGTTTCCGCTTTAAAAATTAATTTTAAAAGAGAAAAATGAAGAGTACAATTTATATATTAAAAGTTAAATTTTGAATTGAAAATATACATTTTCAACAAAATAGTTTAATTTTTAACAAATTAAATTAAATTTCTGGGAAAAGACAAGACTTTTTGAACAAAAAATAAGAAATTATATAATAATTGTTGATTTTTATCAAAAAAGATTTCAGCTGAATTTTCAACCTAAAAATTTTAATTTTCAACAGAAAGTTAATTTTCTGTCAAACTTGTTAAATTTTAAACCTAAAAAAATGTCAACAAAATTGTTGACTTTTTATACAAATATTAAAATTTTTGACTACAAGTATAATTTTTAGGGGGAAAAAAAGGAAGCAAAAGAAATAGAAATTTTAAAAAAATCAATAAAATTATTTATAAGAAAATTCAAATTAAGTGGTCGCTAAAGTTCAATTTCAAAATATCCTAATTTTTTCCCAATAAATTTTTTTTTACCCTCCTATTTAAAAATTAGAATCGGAAAACAAGCTTGCAATAACTGGTTAAGATCAAAACCGAAAAAATTTGAGTTTTTTAATAGACGTACAAATTCAAGTAATGGTACCTATTTGGAAATTTCTATTCTATTTATTTAGAAAAGTATTTATTACTTATTTTTTCGCTTAAACATAAAAATATTATGTTAATTTTTATAATCAATATTTTAAATAAAAAAGAGCAAAAAGTAAATATTAATTCGAAAGTTAAAAAATGTATTATTCCCTATATTGTAGGCGAAATTTGAAAGTATTCATAAAAAAATTAATTTTAAATAAAAAAAACTTTTAAAAAAAGTAGATTAATTTTCAACCAAAGATATAGACCTTCTTCTTAAATTTTAAACCATGGATTTGATACATCAAAAAAATGTAACAAATTTTAGAATATCAATTTTTAACAAAATAGTTTGATTTTTAGATGTAAGGGATTAAATTTCTACTAAAACGGATTAATTTTAGACAAAACATGGAAAGATACATTTTCATCTTTAAAAATTAATTTTAAAAGAGAAAAATAAAAGAGCCTCGGTGGCTCAGTGGTTAGACGCTCGGACTTCACCTCAGAGGTCCGGGGTTCGATCCCTGAGCCGG
>JAAAKG020089459.1:0-16395 GCA_010014905.2 Druon quercuslanigerum | reverse complement strand
CAGATAAGCAAAATTTTTCTTTCTTTTTGAATAAATTTGCCTTAAAAGTTTCTTTGACAAAAAAAAAAATTGTCCCAAAATTTCAGCTCGATATCTCAAAAATTGAGATGGCGCATGAGGGGTCCTCTATCCCATTTAAAATACACTGGAAAAATTTGTATTTTCTTATTTTTAAAATAATTATAAGTAATTTTTTTTTTTAATGTTCGTTTGGATATTCTTAAAGAAAGTTAAATTCTCTACAACAAGTTCCTCTTAAAATTTTTCCGTAAACTCAGTGGAAAAAAAGTTACAGTGCGTAGAAAAGGAGGGAAAAAATGCAAATGCAAATTACAGAAAGATATTTTTTTTATTCATTCACTTACACTTTCTTTTGTTTTTAATGATTCAACCATTTTGAATTTAATTTCAAGTTATACAAGAATAAAATCGAAGCAATATGTTGAATTTTTGAATCAACCAATGAGAAAACAAAATCCGTTTGGAAAATTAAAAAGGAACCAATCAGCGTTTAATAACAATTTTTTAATTTCTGTTAGAATATTTGTATTGTTTCCGCTATATGTCACTATTCACTATATAAGAAAAAAATTATATGCTGTGATATTAAAATATTGATATTTGTTTATGAATCTAATACAATTAAATAATTATTAGAATAAATCTAGACATAAGAAAATTAAAAATTCCTACAAAAGAAAATATACTGCTCGCATAAAATTGTTTTGATAAATCGTAAAATATTATTATTATTATTTCAAAGATAGTAAAAAACGTTTTTTCTTAAAAAAAATTAATTGTTCTCAATACTCTATTGTTTAATATTTTTCCTCTTCTTCTGTGCAGTGTAACTTCTTTCCAAATAAGTTTACGACAAAATTTAAAGCACAACTTTTTGTAGAGAATTTTATTTCCTGTAAGCATATCTAAACAAAACATTCAAAAAAATTTGACTTATAATTATTTTAAAAATAAAAAATAAAAATTTTTCCAATGTATCTTAAATGGGAAAGGGGACCCCCCCCCCATGCGCCGGCTCAATTTTTGAGGTATCTATTATAGGTATTCTATTATTATTTGTCCTTAATTTTCTATTTTGTTTTCTTGACGAAAAAATGATATACAATATAATATAATTCATACTAGGAAGTGGAGGTAAGCTACGCGTCTGAGGGAAAGCGGCTCACCCGCGACTTTATTTTTATAATTAAATGACTCGTTTTATGAATAATAAATTTTAAGAATAACAATTGCTTTCTTTTTTAAAAATGTTAAACATTATTTTAAATCTAGTTTGGCACAGTTTCATTCGCTATAATGAATGGAAAGTGGATTCACATAAGATTCTTAGGTTTTTGAAAATTTGGTTCAGTTATGTAAAAAAACTTTTGATTCTTTAGCACCCGAAAAAGATTTATGCAACATTTTTATATTATTACAATATATTTTACAACGTTCGAAATTTGTTAAATCATAAAACTATAAGATACGTAAGGTTATAAATAGATCTAGTTATGTTCTAAGTGAAAATAAGCAGATTATCTAAAGTTGCTCTACGTTTGACTCACTTGATTTGCTTTGAAATTATAAAAAAAACTGCTAAACAATTACTGTTTTTTACTTTTTTATGGGTGAGTGCCTAAGCGTTATATTGACAGAAACTGACGAAAACGAGCTGCTTACCCCATTTTACGGTATAGGACATCTAAAAAATATTTTAACTCTCTAGTTTTCTTTTAGGGAATAATAGCAATAAATAGTAAGAAATTGCTCAAACCATGATTATTTTTAATTTTTTTTATTACAATTATGCAATTGAAAACTGAAAAGAGGAAGAAAATTTTTATGTAGGCAAAACCGCAATTTTGTAAGTTAATTCTGGACAACGCAAATAAATTAGGGAGAATAAGAAACTTTTTAAACAGCTACAATTGTTAATGAGTGCTGATTTCAATTTCTCTATAAGCAAAGAGCCAAAAAACAGTTGAACAGTTCAGATAAAAATTATTTTGGTGAATTTTTGTGAATTATTTTATAACCAAAAGTAATTATTAATTCGTATTCTGCGTGATCCATTCTGAAGAAAAATCTTGCGGATGCAATCCTTCCAAAACTTGATATTCAAGATTTTATCGCAAATTTACAAAACATGTTTATTCCATGATGAAATACATATTTAACTTGACGGTATTTAAGAAACCCCTAAATATCAACAAAAATAAAAAAATACATATATTTTTTTTTGAACCTTAAAAATCTGGAGGTAAGAAATTGAACACTTGTTATTAAATTTTGTCCTATTAAATAATTTCCCATATCAAACCGAGATGATATCTGTAATCTATAAAAGGATGCAAGCAACCTAAGGGACAAAATGTCGGTTTTTGTTACAATTTATGCGGTACTGCTAAGCGTTCTTTATGGTATCTCAAGCGTTCTACAATATGATGGATTTCATCTTCTGGATTTCATCATTTTTCTCTGTCATCTTCGAGATTGAAGCAGACTTTGGTTTATCGATCGGATCAACAGATACGTGACTCCGCTATTTCCTTAATCGATGTTTAAAATACAGTATAAGATTGTTTAAAAAAGTTTAAATTCACATTTAAAATGTGAAAATAAGGTGTCTGAAATTACGTACACGAGATCAGGGACAATTTATTTTAAATAAGAGAATGAGAAATGGCCATCGTTTTTGCAAATTAGGCGACGAAGCACCCGTACCCGAAGACGGGATCAAGCCGACCTTTACCGAACGACCTGTTATCAGACAATCGGATGATGGAAACACCATCACTTTCGAGTGTCGATTAGCTGGAGACCCGAAACCGAGCGTCACGTGGTAAGAATTGTCTTCCCAGGTCAATGGATCAAACAGAAAAAAAAATTATTTTTTTATTTTCTTTCCTTTCTAAAGAGAAATTAGAAAATAGATTTTTTCAGGGTTGTTACAGGTCAGGTAATTCTGTAAAGTCAGACTTTACATCCTTCCCTCTATGCCTCTGTTTTTACCTTTTCTGAGGGATTCCTTTTTTTTCGCCTCTTTTCAATAAACAGATTGCACATATTGTATTGAGAAATTGTAGAATTTAATTGAAAATTGATTTCTTTCATGAAAAATTGATTTTTTAACTGAAAATTTAACTATTCCCTTTTTCTCGTTTTTTAACTGAATTTTTTTTTACATTAAAAAGTCTAATATCATATTTACAGTTTAGATTGCACATATTTTATTGAGAAATTGTATAATTTAATTTAAAATTTAATTCTTTTATAAAAAATTGATTTTTTTAAACTGAAAATTTAATTATTCCATTTTTTTAATTTTATGTTTTTTAAATGAAAATTCGACTCTTTTGTTAAAAATTAGTTTTTTTATGAATACAACAATTTTGATTTGAGATTATAACCTTTTCTGGTTGGAATATAAACTATTACATTTTATTTTAATTTGTCTTTTTTGTTAAATCCAAACATTTTTTTAATTTAAAATTTTAATCTTTGTTGCCTGAAAGTTAAACAAATACATTTGTTTAGATTTCATATTTTTTATTGAAAATTCAACAACTTGTTTGTAAAATGAACACCTTTATAAAAAAATCAATTTTTTTAAAGACTAGTAATTTTAGTGAAAAGTTCATCTCTTTCCTTAAAAGTTAAACTATTTTCTAACAAATACGTTGTTTTTTGTTAAAAAAAGAAATTTTTTAAGTAAACGTTTAACTAGTCTATTTTTTCTTAAAAATTTATCTCTTATAATTAAAAATTCAACTCTATGGTTTAAAATTAGTATTTTCTCATAAATTCAACTGTTTTGATTAAAATTATATTATTTTTGGTTGAAATATCAATTATTACATTATTTCTTTATAACCCATATTTTTTGATGAAATTCGACTGGTTTTTATTTCAAATTAAAATCTTTTTAATTGAAAGTTAAACTAGTAAAATTTACGTTAATAATAAATTTTTATGTTGGAATTCAACTGTTATCGATTTAAAAACAAAAAAATTTGGTTGGAATATCAACAATTGCTTATTTAGCTAAAAAGTAATCTTTTTTATTAAAAATTGTAATAGCTTGGTTGAAAAATGAACTTCTTTATCAAGAATTATTATTTTTTGGTTAATTATTTTGTTATTATTTTTTTCTTTATTAAAAAAAAATTTTTTTGTAAATATTTATGATTTTCATTAAAAAATTTTTCTTTCGTTGAAAATTCGTTTTTTTTACAAAAGTTCTTGCTTGAAAATGTATTTTTCTTTGTTGGAAATTTGACAATTTAGTTCAAAATATTTTTTTTTTACATTAGAACCTTTTTGGTTAAACAAAAGCAAGCTGTTTTATTTAAGTTTGAACTTTTTTGGATAAATTCAACTGTTTTTGTTTAAAATAAAAATATTTTTCTCTTAAAATATCAACTATTACATTTTTTCTCAAGATTTAAAGTTTTTTCGTTCAAAATTAAACTACTTGGCCAAAAGTTCATCACTTGATTAAAAACTCATTTTTTGTTGTTCAAGATTAATCGTTTTAGTTGAAAAAGATTTTTTTTAATTAGACCATTTGGTTGAAAATTAAATTATTTTGTTAAAAATTAGACTTGTTTGTTATAAATGCAATTTTTTTTGGTTGAACTTTAGTTTTCTTTTGAAAAATCGACTATTTGGTTTGAAAATCATCTTGTTTGAAAAATCAACACTTTCGTTAAAAACTTATATTTTTTGTTGAAAAATTAATCCGTATTCGTTAAAAATTCAACTGTTTCGATGAAGATGCAATATATTTCTACTTAAAATCTTAAGGGTTTCATATTGAATTAAATATGGTACCTCTGCATTAATTTTATTAAAAAGAATTTATTCACCTATTCATCCTAATTTTTGGTACAAAATGATAGCCTTTCAAACGGCACTAAAAGTGTTTAACATAAATGTAGAAACAAAAATTTTTTAGCAATGACATTAATGATGTCTTAGGTATAAGGTTCTTTTTATACCTGAAAAAAACGATAGCAGTCAAGGAAAATGAAAAATTGGTTAGGGAAAAGACATGGAATTTTGTAGTTAGAATTTTGTAGCAATCCTGTTTTACAAAATTGAATAGAACTAGAGATAAAAAATAGTATAGTCAAATTCATTGACCTTGGATACAAAAAGATGCATGCTTGATGCAAATGAACTACTGTGGACAGGTATCACGGAAACGAGGAAGTTAGAGATGGCGGACGATACAAGATGTCTCTAGAACTTGATCAAAAACTGTATCACCTAGCCAGGTTACAGATCAGCAAAGTTATCAAAGCAGACAGTGGAGAATACAGAGCTGTGGCCAAAAACAAACATGGCCAGGGCGTTGCCACAATTAACCTCAACTTCGAGGGTGGTGATAAACTTAAGTACGCAATTTTTTTTTTTTAACTTAAAATGTTAATAAAGGGCAATAGCCTATGGGGAGGGGGGTTCTGGGCCCAAAGCCAATTGGATCCATATTATAAGCAGCATGTTCTGGAATGTTAGCACAATAATCCGCACAACCTGAACTCTTGAAATTATTTGGAGATATGTACATCGTATAAAAATATATTGTTTTTTCAAATGCATTTTTCTCTGAAACAACTAAAGGTATTTCGATGTTATTTTTTAGATGAAACGTCTCCTGAAGCATTATCAAAATATGACAAGGTTCTAAAAAAATTAACGATGATATAGTGTAAGCTACATTAATTTTTTATTGTTGTGGGTTCAATTTTAACTTTAATCTTTATTAATTCTATACCAACTGATTGGACTAAAAAGGGAAATAACATGCTAAAACAATAAGATGGGCTTTAAAATCCCGGTTAGATCAGGCGGTAGCGATTCAAGTTTGTCGCCGGAAAGTCCTGGCCCGTTTCCTGCTCTCAATATTTTTTTTTCCATTTTTTAATTGCAACTGAATATCAGATTGATTTAAATCGAACCATAATATTCATTTTCTTCTAGTGACAAAAATAAGTTTTTTTAAACTTTACCACTTTCGAAGCGAAGGTCACGATATCCACGAAAAGTTCTAATTTCGTATGTAATTTTTTTGTTATAAAATATTACTCATTACTCAAATTTAAAAACATGAATATTTTTATAATATTCTGTCTTTTATAATATTTAGCTATTTTTTTCTTATATTGCATAGTTTGACTGAAAAGCGTGATTTATTATTTTTCATCAAATTTTTCTCTGTCAAAACAAAAACTATGCGTCTTATCAAAAATAGTATCACAAAAATTAGAAGTCCTTTTAAAGATTAAAAATTTGGTTACTTAAAATTTTTTCGTTTCTCGCATAATTTTGGTGGACAATAGAATTTTCACTATCACCGAAAAATAAAATTTGTTATTTTTAATAACATTTTTTATCAATTGAACGAAAACTAAGCGTTTTTAGTATTTTTCAAAGAATAATCATTTGAAAAAAATATATTTTGTTATGCATTAGAGTGGTACACGAATTTACTTTTGAACAGAGGGTATGCCATCTCATAATTTTTGGTGCGGGTTTAAACCTGGCTTATGAGATATTATCAGACATTGTTGAAAAATCTCCAAGTAATAATTTCTGCTAAATTATTTTGAATTTGGATCCTAGTGCCTTACGGAGTTTTAAAAAATGCTTCAAAAAACTGATTTTTATAATTTTAGGTAAATTGATACATGTCAGCTCTGTTTTGCCCTTTTCTGTCATTAATTATTTGATTGACAATTGTTTAAATAATTTTCATTTGAATAAATAATTCAATTTTCCTACTAACTCATAGAAAGGTACTATTTTAGATTTACCGGAGAGGTAAAAAATTTATATTTTTTTAACTTTGTAACTTCTATAACTAATATTTTTATATTAATACTATATAATTAATAAACTAATTTTTCATAGTGAAAAGCAAAATTTGTTGTTAACAATATTATCCAGTAGGGAAAACGATTTGTTAAAGATTAATTGTATATTTTGATGCAAATTCGACAAAAAAATCGGATTTTACACATTTGGTTAAATATGTCGCTTATCGTTAAATATTTACACCTTAAATAAATTATTTCAATAATTAATATTTCATTGAACAATTTTTTAAAAATTTATCATGAAAAATTAAAACAAAAACTGATAAACAGAAATTTAAACTTACTTTAAGCTTCCAAGGCAGCACTTATAAGTCTGCCGTAGTGATTTGAAGGAAAAAAGCAATAAAATAATTTAAAAAGGACAAAATTGAATGTAATTTTTTAGAATCAAATCTGTTTAAAAGAACAAAATTTGCATGGCTAGAGTAAAAACATTGCTTAAATAAGTACTAAGAAGTTTAATAATTTGTAGAAAAGTTTAATTTTTAACAACAAGAGACCTACTTAACCCAATTTAGAAAAAAAAAACATATTTTTTGTCGCTTTTTAATCAAAACGTATAATTAATTGTTTAAACAATTGGATAATGGTTTCAAAAAAGGGTTGCTCTAAGAAATGACAAATGAATTCATTGGTTAAGGAAAAAGATGAAATTTCAAACATTTATTTCAGAAAAAAATGGTAAAAAACAAAATTTAAACAAGTACGAATTTTTTAAAAAAGGTGTAGTAATATCTGAATTCCGTAAATATTTAATAATAATGTTTTATAAGAAATTAAAATAAAACTGGTGTCTTCTACGACTCTTAAATAAAGAGTTACAAGAAAATAATGATTAATTTTTTAAACAATTTAAATGCTTGAAACAAAGATCAGTCTTTCTGGCAATAAAGAATTGTCCGATTAACCGTAAAAAAGTGCCTCTCAATGAGTTAGTAGGAATAAATATTATTTGAACAAATGGAAATTGTTTTAAAAACTCTATCTCATATGTTTCAAGTCAGCGGAAAATGGTAAATTTCAGTTTTCGGGCATTTTTTTGGGGGCTCCATAGAAAGGTGGCTCAGTTTAAACCCAAAAAGGTGAATCTCATTTTTCCGAAAACAAAATTTTTTCAGGTTAATCTTATGTGTTTTTACCCTTGCGGCACATCTTAAATATCATGTGATTTATTTCAAACTTAGAGGGATTTTTTTCCCGAGAATCTCACAAAATTGGGGGGGGGGGGGGATTACATGCCCGTTATTCGAAAAAATTTTCAACAGGTATGATTTTGTACTACCCTATATGTTCATATCACCAAAAACTAAGTATTTTTTAGAGACCAGTTTACATACTATTATTGTACTAACATCCTGTGACATGCTACTGATAGTAAAGATCCAATTAATCTTAAGTCTCAAAACCCCCTTTTCATTGGCCGTGGCCGTTTCCTGATTTTTTTCTTACTTATTAATTAAATAGTTTTCAAACACATTTAATTTGTCCTTGAGCTGCACGTTCGAGAAAGTTAAAAACGCTGTAAAAAAAAGATTAAAAATAATTGGGGTCGATTGGTCGAACGGAGTCACGTGTCTAATTTATCGATCCATATAGAATTCCCGACGGTAAGCCACCAAGATTCCCCAAGAAACCGACGATTCGCCAAGAGGGAGACGTCCTGATAATGGAGTGCATCCTGGAGGCGCATCCGGTACCAGATATTACGTGGTACCAGGGTCTGAAAACGATATCTGACAGCTCACGAATCAAGATGTTGAGAAAGTCAACCGGAAAGGACACTTACCTTCTCACACTCGAAATTTCGAATCCGACTAAGGCCGACGGCGGGAATTACCGTTGCAACGCCTTTAACACCTTTGGCGAGAGTAACGCCAACATTTCACTGAACTTCCAAGGCAAGTCATCTGCCCTCGAGGGTCTCCTGGTCCCAATTTTTATTTTTAATACTTTTCCAGAGAAGGAGAAAAACTTTTCAATTTGATATCAAACTTTACTATTCAAAAATAACCCCTGCTAAAAAAACTTGTATAGATTTGATGGAAAAAATTCATATTTTTCAATCCATTTTCTATATCTGCAATATTAGGAATTGAAATTTAGAAAATTTATATGAGATCAAAATCAAATGTAAAATCCTATTTAACGTCCAATTATCAAGTTAATATGCAGAAATCCTGATAATAAAACCAAGAATCCATCGACCAAATTTGGATAACCACCATAAAATGTTCCTATTGCAATTTGAAAATGCATATATAAATTTTCTAAAAAAGAAGAGAAAGATGAAAAGAAAAAAATTCCCTTATTCTTTTTAAATTTTTGTTATTATCGAATAATAATAAAAAACATTTGTAAACAAAATCAGCAATGTTTCAGCACTAATACAGCACCCTTACCAAGGCCAGAAAAATTTGAGCAGGTAGGAACAACAACGAAACCAAATGCTCTCTCCTTGAGCATTATGGTTTCATTGCTGTTTCAACCTGCTCAAATTGTTTGTGACGTTGGTGACTGTTTTTTCATTTAATAATAATAAAAATAAAAAGGACTCAAGAAATAAAACAGAGAAGAAAGAGGATTTGGTCGGTTGCCTTTTCTTTCCTATTTTTTTTTGTCCAAAAAAAGCATTTCTTTCTTTTCTTTTTTAGGAAAATTGGTATCTATTTTCTAATTATAATAGAAAAGTTATGGTGGTTCTCCAAATTTGGTTCTTGGATTCTTGGTTCTATTTTCAGGAATTCTACCTATTAATTTCAGGAATATAATATTACATCCCATATTTGTTCTGCCAAATTCTATCCGCCGGGAAATCTTGCACTTTTTTACCATTCTTTGGGTCAAAAAATGACTACAAATTACATTTGCAAAATTCTTATGACCCGATAATTGGCTAGGTTAAAGCACAACGACTTTAAAATTTTTACCACTGGTCTTATGGACTACTAAAAATATATTTTAGCACGGCCCAGGAGCTCAGATGATAGTCCGTTGGATAAGTATCCGGATAGTTTATTCAACTTTATTTTCAAGTTTTTTAATTATGCAAACAGAAACATATTAAACTCACTTTTTCAATCTTGTTTTGCAAAGAAATTGTTTCTCTATGGATTTTATTAATTTTATCATTTTCTTTAAAATTGTTATCAGCACATGCTATCACATGAGAATATGCACGATAAATTGTATTAAGTCCTATGTTCCAAAAACATCGAAGTTTGTACCTACTCAATCCGTCGAGAAAGCTTGTATACTTTTTAATCACCTTTTTCTTATTGAAACTCTACTAAATCCTTTGTTTTTAAATCTTGTAAAATATGATTAAATTCTATTTCTGGTAAAATTTATATTTATTTGATCAACAGTTTTTTCTTATTTTATAAAATCTTAAAAGCACTGAAAATGTATCAAATTTTATTTGCCAGAACCTGAAAAATTTCTATCAATTTTTACTCGTCGAGAAATCCTATACTTTTCTATCAAGATATTGTCATAAGACCGGTATCAAATCTTATGCAATGTGAGAATTTTGAAAGCACGGAATAAGATTTCTTGACTGATAGAATTTTATAGAAACCCCCGAGATTCTGACACTTAGGATATGACACAATTTGGAAACGGATAATATTTTATAGAATTTCAATGAGAAGCTGTTGACAGAATTTGATAGAAATTTCCTAAATTTTTATTGTATTGTCTGTTGTCTGTCTGTACGAATAGAATTTTATAGAGATTTCCGGCATTCCGAAACATAGAATTTGATACAAGTCTGGCACGGATAAGCTTTAATAGAATTTTAATGAAAATATGATGATAGACAAGCATAGGGTTTCTAGATAGACATAATTTAATGGAAGGGTCCCAAAATCTGCGGATAGAAATTGATTTTTCAAGTTTATTTGATGCAGTTTCATAAGATTTTTAGCAAATGTAAATAGATTTTAATTGAATTTGCCCAAAAATGTATAGAATTGGATTCAATTTAATGTTTTTCTATCCTTTTCTTAACTTTTTTCAGCAGGGATATCATTAGAATAGTCTTCGAGCTAAATTGCTAATTCCAATTTATAAATGTTGTATTAATTAGTTTTAGTTTCTCCTTCTCTATCTTTCTTTCTGCCTGGCCCCTTCTTCTCTTTCTTGTCACTTCGAAAGCACCTATATTTCTATGGGGTAAGTTCAAATCGCTAATTGCGCTGCTTTGTAATTTTAAACGCCTCATTACTAACGATCAGATTCATGTGGAAGCGAAATTCCTCATTAATGTCCTCTGGATAAGGAAAGTCAACAAATCCTTTCTGGGATGTGGCAAATTGACTTGATGATTAATCATGGATATTTCCAAGGTGCAGAAGACGCGGCGGGTTTCGCCCCATCGTTTATCGAGAAGCCCCGCATCATTCCGAACGAAACTGGCACTCTTATCACAATGAAGTGTAAATGTAGAGCTAAACCGAAACCGGAAGTTACCTGGTACCGAGGAACGACCGTCGTTAAAGAGTCATCGAAAATCAAGATCAGGTGCAAGGACCTTGAGGAGGACATCTTTGAACTCATTCTCGAAATTAAGGTAACTTTCTAGTCACAACTTGATATTATTTTACACAACAAACTTAATTTACTAAAAAAACTTTGAATCTAGAGGTGGGATAACAGGGAGTGTACTAGTTTGCTAGAGTATGCAATATTTACAAAAAATGAATCAAGAAAAATGCACATCCCATTTTACCCCTTAAGATTTCAGAAAAATTTTTTAAATAACTAAAATCCAAACCGAAGATTTAACTTTTGATAAAAGGATCCTTTAGTACCAAGACAATGCCAAAAAGGTTTTTAGCTGGGAATTATAAATATAGGATATTTTTTTATTTTATTTGATATCCGCAGACTCTCATGAAATTTTTTAATCTTCTAGCTCTTCTATAAAATACCCCCGCTTTCAAAACTTAATATGCTGGAAAATAAAGAAAATCAAATAAGAAATCGCCTAATTGCGAGGTCTAAAATTTCAAGGCTTAAAATGGTTCCATTTAATATCCAAACATACCCGAAAAGTTTCATTCGTCTAGCTTTTCCACAGCACCCTTGTTTTATATCCTTATTATGTTGCATGATAAAAAACATAAAAAAATGAGCTAATTAAATATTAAATAACAGAGAAAAAAATTTCTAAACTTGATGGATTAACTTTGAAACTTTTCGTAAGGAGACATCGAAGAGGACTTTTTAGAGCAATTGTGAATCGTTTTTTCCAATTCATGCCCATCCCAAAAGAAGTTTTACTTCAAAAGTATTATTATTATAATTAATTATCAATAATATATTATTATATTTGATGTCCAAAGATACCCAAAAAAAATTTAATTTTCTAACTCTTCCGGAAAGTCTCATAACTTCGTGATCTACAATTGAGACTCCGGATTCTATAACCACACATAAAACTTGCCTAGCCGCTTCAGGCCGCTCGAGATGGCCCCGGATGACTTGAAAATCAGTTTTCGAAAATTTAACTTTTTAACAAATTACTTTGTAGAAAAGTTCATTGCGCATCTTTTTTCTTTTGACAAAAAAGTTCTATCTTTTACCGTTTCTGTAAAAAATCAAAAAAACTTAATTTTTCAGACCAGCAAATTTACTAAATATTTTCACTTCAACTCGCTTCGAAAGACAAAGTTCTTTATATTTTAATATAAAAATTTAAAACACTGTCCTTCAAACTGTTCTCAAGAAAATGTGCAATTTAAAATTTATTTATTTTGCTAAATAAAAAAGTTATAAATTTTTTTGGCAATCAGTATCAAGATAACGTTAAAATTTTTCAAACGCTTCGTTTATCGAGGGAATTTTGAGTAAGCCCAAGCTTCCAGCAATAAGAATGCTTAGTACGATATATTTAAGTGTCCTGAAAAGTTTTACGCTAATTGAATTATTCGTTAACAAAATAGGAGCATTCTAATAGCATGGATCGAGTGCGTGATAGGTGACAATTTTGGAATCTCGACCTGGTCGAACACAGTCCTCGCCTCTGGACTGGAATTATTTTAGTATATTTATTTGTTTACACTATCAAGGCAAAATCATTAAATATTTATATCCTACGATATATATATACGTATTTACAGGGTGATTACAAAAATTCAGAAAAGTATATCTCACAACACGAAAAAAATAATTTTCTACTAAAAGAGATGATTTTTTAAACAAAATTATGAATTTTCAATAAAAAAGATTATTTTTAACAGAAAAGTTTAATTATCTACCAATAACTTATTTTTTTCTTGAAAATTTTGTAGAACTTCAGTTTAATGGTTTTTATTCAAACTAAACATGTTAGTAATTATACTACTGATGAGATAAAAATGGTGTAGAACATATTAAATACTTATTGTAAAAACAGCATGAATAGAGTTCGTAGACTATCTTATAAAGAACAAAATAAACGGACAGAGTATTATCGAGAATACGTAAACATTACAGCTAATTTCTGAATATAAAATAAAACGGAAAACTTAGACCAACTATTTCCAAATAAATAATTACGTCTTAAACTATATATCCTTAATAATTGTAATTTATTACTCAATGCAAAAATTCTTTTTTCTTTATTTCCTCTTGTTTACAGTAGTATGTATATAAAATATGCCCTAAATTTTACTTATGCAAATTTTTACAAAATGAAAATAATAAAAATTAAATCTTCAAAGTTAATTAATTAATTTTTTATTCACTTTCATAAGTATTTAAATTTTTATCTTTTTAAAGGAAGTATACGTACAAATACCTTTTTTTTACCTTGCTAATTTTATTAGCCCTATTTTAATTGTTTCTATTTAGTTTTCTACCTCCAGTTTGAGTTTCTAGCAAAATCAACATTTACTTTTATAGTTATTCATTTTCAATATTTATAGATTTATTTGCTTAGGAAAAAAGTACAATGTTCTCTAAATTTTAAGAGATCTGTAATACTTTCCTAGCTAATCTTAAAAATGAATTAATCTTGAAATAAAATTGAATTGAACACTGTATAAAAACATAGTTGTATTCTAACGGGCTAAATAGCGCGGTGCAACCGGGCTCCGAAGTCATCGCCCCTCACGTGCTCGGCCAATGCTATTTGAATGATCCTAATTTGTTAACGAATACATCAATTAGGGTCAAACTTTTCCGAAAACTTAAATATATCCTACCAAACATTTCTTTTGCTGAAAGCTTCAGCTTACTCAAAATTTCCTCGATAAACGAAGCATTTGAAAATGGTCTAACGTTATTTTGATACTGATTACCAAAAAAATGTATAACTGTTTCATTTAAGAAAATAAATCAATTTAAAATTGCACATTATCTTAAGAACAGTTTGAAGGAGAGTGTATTAAATTTCTATCTTAAAATATAAAAAACTTTGTCTTTCGGAGTGAGTTGAAGTGAAAATACTTAGTAAATTTGCTGGTCTGAAAAATAAAGTTTTTTTGATTTTTTACAGAAACGGTAAAAGATACAACTTTTTTGACGAGAGAAAAAAGATGCGCCATGAAATTTTTTACAAAGCGATGTGTTAAAAAGATAAATTTCCGAAAACTGATTTTCAAGTCATCAGGGGCCAACTCGAGCGGCCTGAAGCGGCTAAGCAAATTTTATGCGTCTCAATTTTACGTCTTAAAATGGTTTCAGATGAGGTGTAAAGATACCCAGAAAAATTTCATCAGCCTAGATCTTCTGAAACTATTTTGTTTCTACCCATAAAATATTTTGAAATTAAAAAAAAAATCTAGAAAAGCCTGGAAGTTAGTTTTAAATCTTAGGCAATTTTTGATGATTTTTAATCCTTAGGGGCCAGAAAAAAGTAAGGGAATTTTGATTCGAATCAGGAATTTTTTTAAATGATTCTAATATTAAATTAAATGGAAATGTTTTCTCGATGTAAATTTAAATCTGTAGTACTGGATTCATACTCATTGAAATCAAACTTTTTTATAATTTCTACTAATCTCAGGAAAATATATTTTATTGAAAATATTAATGTATTAAATATGCACTGAATTCTATGTGCTAAAAATTCATACGCGAGAGTAATACAAAATTTTGTTTTAGTTATTAATCATATTTGAGGGTCTTAGAAGTGAATTTAAAGATTGGGTAATTACTTTGTTTTTAGTTCTATACATTTATTTAAATATTCGATCGTAGTATTACGAGTATATTTAAGAATATTTTGTACCCAAAGAAGAAAGTTAGATTGACTTAGAAAAAATTGAAATTTTTACAATATTTTAAACCAAATCACTAAACAAATCATCAGTTTTTTTAAAGCCATCCTTTTTAGTTACAATATTGTTTTGTGAAAAGATTGTAGAAATGATTAATTATGTCAATAGCGTTATTTATTTAATTACTATATGTTGCTGATTCGTACATTTAAGAATATCCTATAGTATTTAGTTACGGCTTTCTCAATAAAAAAAATTAAATTCCAAGAAACTTATACCATTAAGAAATTACTTGTTCTTTTACAAAGATACTTTCAAAGATGAAAAAAACTGTTATTTAAATTTACATATGAATAGTACATTTTTACAAATTTAGAAACTTACAAGGAAAAATCTATAAATACCTGGAAAACGCATCGAATTGTCTATACATTTTTTTCCAGGATTTGAGTAGACACCCTGAATAATATTTTTGAACATCTTTTTAGGACCCGGCAGCTCCAGACGGTGGTACTTATAGGTGTCACGTGAAAAACGAATTTGGAGAAAGCAACGCAAATCTTAATCTGAACATAGAAGCAGAACCAGAACCGGAAGGCGATGGTCCCACATTCGCCGAAAAACCGAGAATTCAATCTCAAAATCAAGGAAAACTTGTCATCATGGACTGTAAAGTTAAAGCATCACCAAAACCGGAAATCGTATGGACTCATGCCGGAAAAGTGGTTCAAGAGTCATCAAAAATTTCTTTGAGTGTTGTACAAGAAAAGGAGGATATCTTTTACATCAAGCTCTCCTTGAATGATCCTGGAGCGGATGATTCTGGACTCTACAAATGCAACATCAAGAACGCTCTGGGAGAACTCAACGCCAATCTCACGTTGAATGTAGAAAGTAGGTTCAAATATATTTTCAAAATTAA
Organism: Druon quercuslanigerum; assembly: GCA_010014905.2. Classification (NCBI taxonomy): domain Eukaryota; kingdom Metazoa; phylum Arthropoda; class Insecta; order Hymenoptera; family Cynipidae; genus Druon; species Druon quercuslanigerum. The sequence continues at coordinate 385 of JAAAKG020089459.1, read as the reverse complement.
ATTTCTAATTTATGTTCGTTGATCAGCGCAAAAGTATTCCATAGATACAGTCTTTGATTTACTTATCAATATTCTTTTTAGTTATCTAGCTTTCGCATTAGAAATTTATTTTTAATGCTTACCATTTACAGGGATCACAGACAGCCCCCCATTCCTATTTTTGTCTATTTCTACCCCTCCTCCTCTTTTTTTTAAAACTGCGAATAATTTTTCAAGAATCATAAAAAATTTGGGGCGAATTTATTAAGAAATCTGTATTATTATCAGTGAATAACAGAAACAGGAACACATGGCTAAATAATGCGTGTATTACTGACAAAAAATTCTTCTCTCGATCTCTCTAGTAGCTTAAGGGAAAAGCTCCAGTGGAGCGAAGGAGAAGATT
>JAAAKG020089448.1:0-16396 GCA_010014905.2 Druon quercuslanigerum | reverse complement strand
AACTAAGATACTCATTTCACAACATCACAAAGTTATTTAATTAGCAGAGAAATTTCAAACATAAATACACTTTTATTGTACAAACTATAACCAATATTCAACATTCAACATCGAAAGCATTCGACTACAATTTTCAAAATATTATTATTATTATTATTATTATTATTATAATTATTATTATTATTATTTACAATTCAAATTATTTTTACTGTAAATTGTTTTAAACTTTCACTTTCAGTTTTGAAATTTTGATTTATGAGCAAACTTTTACAAATATTTCAGGAAAATTTGAAGAATATTTACATTTAATTTTTTTTAATTAAATTAAGATACTCATTTCACAATATCACAAAAATTTGAAGAATAATATACCTAATTCAAAATGAAAACTCAAAAACTTTCAAAATTTGAAAACTTATATATTATATTTGCAATACAGTTTTTCTAAATATTGTTTCTTGCCAATTTAAAAAAATGGTTAAATATTAAAAATTAATGGATTGCTCAGGCAGGGAAATCATTCTCTATGCTTTATTTATAAAATTATTCAACAAAACTATTGTTAAAGTAATTATTTTTTGTCAGATTATTATTATTATTTATTTTTTTTGTCAATTCATTTTTAGCAAACAAATATGAATTTTATATTATAAAATATGAAGTTTCAATTTAGAGGGATACATTTTTAATAAAAAAACTTGAATTATCGACAAGAAATTGAATTTTGAACCAAATCGTTAAATTCGTCATCAATAAAGACAAAATTTCAACTAAAAATATCTAGTTGCAAAAAAGTTAATGATTTTTAAATCTAAGAAAAATAATGATCTGCGAAACAGTTGAATTTTTAATTAAAAATTTTTTAAAAAAATCCATTTTTACCAGTTAGTTAAATTTTTACCAGATTGCTGAATTTTCAAAAATTTTCAAATTTTGACTTAAAATTATTAATCTTTAACAAACAAAAATTTAATTTGAAACCCAAAACAGTTCAATTCAATAAAAAAGATCAGTTTTTTACAAAAGCGTTGAATATCTATAAACCAAAAAAAATTAATTTTTAATCAAGAAGAAGAATTTTATACCGAAAAAAGACGCATTTTTAACCAAATAATTAAATTTTCAACCAAAAATAAAATTTCAATAAAAAAAAATAATTTAAAAAATGTAACAGTTATATTTTCATTTCAAACATTGATTCAGAAAAAAAATAATATTTAACAAAAAGGAATTGATTTTCAACAAAAGAGTTCCAAATTAAAAAAAAATTCAATTTTCAACTAAAAATGATCAATTTCAAAATAAGAAATATAAATTTACAAATAAAATGGAAATTAAAAAAAAATTAATTCTGAGGAATGAAAAACGAATTTTTAACAAAAAATTTAATTTGCAACCAATGAGATGCATTTTTAACTCAAACAATAAATCTTCAAGAAAAAAAAGATTTTTGAACAAAAGAATTCTGCATCAACGAATTAGTTAAATTTTTAAAAGCAAACGATAAATTTTGAATTATATAATTTAATTTTTAACTACAGAAATTAAATATTTAACAAAAAAATGAATATGTAAATTATGATTATTAATTATTTTTTTTAATTTGCAATAAAATAATCAAATTTTCAATAAAAGAGATAAGTTTTTAACAAATAAAAAATATTTTTTATTTTTTTAAGCGTTCAATTGTGAACCAATTTGTTTAATCACAGACCAAACAAAATAAATTATTAAGAAAGAAGTTGCATTTTCATCAAAAAACTTTAATTTTCAAGGAATTAGTAGAATTTTTTGTTCGAAAATCCCTAATTTTAGTTGAAAATTCCAATATTTGGTCGTGAGTTAATTTTGTTGTTAAAAATTTATAATTTAAATTGAAAATGTAATTACTTTATAGAAAATTCAATTATTTGTTTAAAAATTAAAGTATTTTTTATTTGAATATTTAACTATTTTGTCTCACATTTTGTTTTGGGTAAAAATTAATAAATTAGTGAAAAATTTATGTATTTTGTTAAAAATTCAGCATTGGAATAAGTAAAAAACTAAAACAGAATTATAAAATTTTAGCACCGTCGTGGCCGTGCGGTCGTATGGACCACCTATGGATTTTTATAGATATTACGAAAGTACAAAAAAACTAATGATTCTGATAATAACAGTCTCGAGGATGGCCAGGGGGGGCGACTCATCAGAAGCATGGTGCGGTCTGAGCAACCGCACGACCATGAGACTTTGTCGGTGTGTGACATTTTTCGTTTTAAATGTCTTAATAAGCTAAAACAGAATTCCGAAATTTTCGCACCATTGTGGCCGTGCGGTCTCAAGGACCATCTATGGATTTCAATAGATATTAAAAAAGCCTAACTAAAACTAATACTACTAATAATAGCAGCCACGAGGATAGCCCGGAGGAGGGGCGACACATCAGAAGCATGGTGCGGTCCCTCAGACCGCACGACCACACTTAAAGGTTAAAATGAAACTCTAACCCTAAAATTTCGTATCCTATCACATTTCACGTACTGAAACCACAATAAGTTACATCTCGGATTATTTGTTCAGTTCAGACAAGTTTATAGCTTTCAAGACTACTTAAGATTAAAGTATATTTTTCTTTCTTAAATAAATGGCCCAAAAAAAAAAAAGATTTGGAAACCTCTTGCCGTAAGAGTTTAAATTTCATGACTCGAATCACGTAGTGGAAGTGTTTGGTAAGGCGAAAAGAAGCCACCGAACGTTTCGGGATATTCCCACGTAATCCATACGTTTCTTGAATATTATTCGCGGTATATTCTTGTAACTTGAAACTTCTCGTGGGAAAAAAATTTATTGTACAAGTTTTTCAGCCGACTGCTTTGAGCGGTAGACTTTTTGGATTTGAAAATTATGGGGATAATTCCGGTTTGTTGTAAGCTCAGCTGCATGGCGAATTTGGGTATGAAAATTAATTTGTTCTTTTTTTTGGGGGGGGGGGGGGAAGGGGGGTTGTATATTAGGACTATTTTATCGAAATTTAACCGAAAAATAAGCGTTCTTAATATATTTTTTATAACAGAAAATATAATTTAAAGAAATTTTTTTCTGAAAAAAAAATTTTTTTCCCGCTTTGCTCCACTGGGAATCGAACCAAAGAACTTCCGATTGCATTATCATCATTTCCTCGAGCAGTTAATTTTGTATTATTTTTTTATTTTATTTAATAAAAAGAAGTGCTCTAAGTGTAACTCGATTGACACCCTTTTTAATTTAATTTGTGTAGACGAGAGTTGAAGGTACGATAATCGATGAAAAACATTGCCGGCATGCGTGACTGCTTGGGCGCCTCGGCGTCGTAATTGAAGTAGACTGGGTTCAGTTATATTGGTCCCCGGAAGCTGTAGTAAGAATATCCGTGCGTCGTATGGAATGGCATTTGCGAAGTCGACGAGAAGTCGTCCAAAGTTCTCTCGAAAGGTCGTTTTCTCGACAGAAAGGGTCACGTCAGCAAAGAGCGACGAACCGTAACGTACAAGAAGAAAGTCTCGAAGTTAAGAGTCGCCGGAATGGTTTTCAATTTTGATGCATAATATTGCGCAATATACTCGACTGAGTACTCGCGTACTGCGGCCCTTTCGAGGCGAGAGTATATTTACACAATTCATCTGATGGCATTGCTGTCTTTGAAATACATTTTTCAGCCAGTTCTCTCGAAAGGTTATTTTCTCGGCGGAAAGGGTCACGTCAGCAAAGAACTACAAATCATTACGTACAAGAAGAGAGGGAAAAAGTTGAGTCGCCGGAATCGTTTTCAATTTGGATGCATAATATTTCGCAATATAGTCGACTGAGTACTCGCGTACTGCGGCACTTCGGAGGGGAGAGTATCTTTACACAATTCATCTGATAAAATTGTTGTCTTTGAAATTAATTTTTCAGCCATTGAAGTTGCGAATATTTTGTCTAAGTGACCGTGTGGTAAATTATAAACTTTGGTAATAAATCAACAATTAAAATTAAAAAAGTGATTTTCAGAGTAAGTTTTGGAATGTGCCTAATTGGATTTTAATGCGATGGTTAATCCGCGTATTATTAAATTTTTAAACTAAGAAAGTTCATTTTAAACCAAATACTTGATTTTTTAGTAAATTATTGAACTTTCGTGACAAAAGGATAAATTTTCTATATAAAAGAGTTAAATTGCCAAATAAAAAATATAAAATTTTTATAAACAATAGTTAATTTTGTTTTTAATTTTTAATTTCTTAACTCAAAAGTTGTACTTGCAACTAAAATAGATTAATTTTCAACAGAAAAAACGTATTTTTAACAAAATAGTGTTTTTTAAACAAAAATTTAAATTTTTACTCACAAAAGAATCATTTCAGACCAAAAATGGAATTGGTAAAATTTAAATGATCATAGTAATTTTTCGACGAAAAAAGGAAGTTTCGACGAAACCGTTCAATTTGTTAAACAAGTTGAATTTATAAAAAAATAGTAAAAAAATTTAGTTTTTAACTATGAAGTTCAACTTTTAAACAGAGTTGTTAAATTTAAACCAACAATATTAACTTTTCACACAAAAAAACGAATTTTCAATAAAATTTAAGAATTCTCAATCAGAAAGTTGAATTATTCTTCTTCTTGAATTTTTAAATAATGAGATTAATAATCTACCAAAAAACCGAATTTTTTAACAAAATCCAAAAATTCTGAACTAGAAAGTTGAATTTTCGATTACAAAGGTTAATTTTTTAATTAAAAATTTTTATTTACTACCAAAAAATACGAATTTTTAATAAAATTTAAGAATTTTCAACTAAAAAAGTTGAAAATTTAAGAAAGAACGAATGTTTTTTAATTTTAAGAAAGTATTTCAACTTTGAAATCTAGCTGCTAAATTTTTAACCAAAAAGATAAATTTTCTCCAAAAAAAAATAACTAATTTTCTATAAAATTTAAGAATTCTCAACGAAAAAATTGCATTTTCTTCTTAAAAATATTAAATAAAAAAAAAAATTTTAATTTACTCCCGAACTAGACGAATTTTTAACAAAATTCAAGAAGTGAAAAAGTCGAATTTTCGATAAGGTTCAAGAACTCTCAACCAAAAAGTTGTATTTTCGACTAAAAAAGAATAATTTTTAAACAAAAGGATTAATTTACTACCAAAAAAGACGAGTTTTTAGCACAATTTTAAAGTTCTTATCCAAAAATTTCAATTTATTAAATAAAAAGATGAATTTTTAAACAAAAAGATAATTTTTAAAAAAAGTCAACAATTCTGAACCAAAATGTTAAATTTTCAACTAAAAGATAAATGATAAAACAACACCCATTACCGGCTATAGGCTTTGTGAGACCCCCTTCCCCCAAAGTTTTAACGTAGTTTATGGACGATTAACGATTAACTTTGTTCAGAAAAATTTTTTGATACAAATCTGTATCATCTTCAATTTATTGTTAACAAACAAATTTTCTTAAAGGAAGTTAAACTGATATTTTACAAATATAAATAACTAGTAGCATTCGTGTGCTAAGAAGAAAATAAAGAATCACTTACGTCCACTTGCTGGTAAGGGCAATTATCTTTTTTTTTCTTTTAGCATTCGATAAGGTTCTATGTTTTCTTCTTGATACATAAATGTTACTAGCATTACAATGATATTTGTAAAATATCATTTTTGTAACATTCAACAATCCTTTGTGAACAATAGCCCCGAAAAAGGATGCAGATTTGTATCATCTTCAACTTATTGATCACAAAAGATTTTTGAAGTTAGTTAAATAATGTTTTACAAATATAAATAACCATAATAGCATTCATGTGCTAAAAAGAAAACTTAGAACACTTTCATCAGTTTTTATAGATTCGACAATCTTTTATGAACAATAGCTAGAAGAGGTTACAGATCTGTATCGAAAAATGTTGCTAAACAACATAATAAAATAAGCACCTATACTAACAGTGAATTTAATTAATTTATAATTTACGTTGTTCAGCAACACGTGTCTGTACAGATCTGTATCTTCCAATTATTGATCGCAAAAGGTTGTTGAAGTTAGTTAAACTAATATTTTACAAATAAGAATAAGTAGCATTCATGTGCTAAGAAGTAAATGAATAATCACTTTCTTTCTTTCAATTATCTTTTTGCTTTTGTTTTTAAATAATTTATATTTGATATTGTTCAGCAACACGTTTTGATACATATTTGTATCATCTTCAATTTATTGATCACAAAACATGTTCTTCTTCTCTATACTAACAATGAATGTAAATATTTTATAATTCACGTTGTTCAGCAACACGTTTTGATGCAGATTTGTATCATCTTCAAGTTATGTATCACAAAAGATTTTTGAAGTTAGTTAATCTAATGTTTTACAAACATAAATAACCATAATAGCCATTTATGTGCTAAGAAGAAAATTTAGAACACTTTCTTCAACTTTCTGATCGTATGAATATCTTTTTGTTCTTAAAGCATTCGATAAGAATCTTCGTTTTCTTCTCAAAAGATGAATGCTACTTGTTGTACAATATTTGTAAATTATCGGTTTTTCTAGATTCAACAATCTTTTGTGAACAATAGCTAGAAGAGGTTACAGATCTGTATCGAAAACTTTTGCTAAACAACATAAAAAAGTAAATACCTATACTAACAATGAATGTAAATAACTCCCTAAAGATTGTTACAAATATGAATAACTAATGCATGTGCTAATAAGAAAATGAAGAATCAGTTTCTTCAACTTTCTGATATGGTGAATACCTTTTTGCTTTTGTTTATAAATAATTTTTAATTGATATTGTTCAGCAACACGTTTTAATACAGATCTGTATCATCTTCAATTTATTGATCACAAAAAATTGTCTTGAAGTTAGTTAAACTTATATTTTACAAACATAAATAACTAGTATCATTCATGTGCTGAAAAGAAAATAAAGATTGACTTTCTTCAACTTTCTGATAAGGAGCTTCTCACAAGTTTTGTTCTTTAATGATTCAATATGGTTTTTCGTTTTCTTAAAACTTGAATGCTACTAGCTGTACTATATTTGTAAAATATCGATGTTTCTATATCTAACAATCTTTTTTGAATAACAGGTTAAAATAGGATACAGATATGTCTGGAAAACCGTTGCTAAAGAACTTTAAAAAATTAAGGCATATACTACAAATCAGTGTAAATAATTTAAAATTTATGTTGTTCAGCAACCCTTTTCGATAAAAAATTTGTATCATCTTGAAGTTGTTGATCATAAAAGATTGTTAAATTTAGTTAATCTAATATTTTACAAATATGATTAACTGATGCATGTGCTTATAATAAAGTGAAGAATCACTTTCTTCAACCTAATGATATGGTGAATATCTTTTTGCTTTTGTTTATAAATAATTTATAATTGACATTCTTCATGTTTCGATACAAATCTGTATCATCTTCAATTTATTGATCACAACCAATTTTCTCAATAATAGTTAAACTGATATTTTAAAAACATAAATAACTAGTATCATTCATGTGCTGAAAAGAAAATAAAGAATAACTTTCTTAAACTTTCTGATAAGGAGCTTCTCATAAGTTTTGTTCTTTAATGATTCAATGTGGTTTTTCGTTTTCTTCAAACTTGAATGCTACTAGTTGTACTATATTTGTAAAATATCGTTGTTTCTAAATCCAAAAATCTTTTGCGAACAAATACTTGAAGCGTGTACAGATCTGTATAAAAAACCATTGCTAAACAACTTGAACATTCCAAAAAACATAGAACAATGAACGTAAATACTTTACAATTTTATCTCAACTATTCAACTTTCTGATAAGATAAATATATTTTTGTTCTTTTATCATTCAAAAGATTCTTCGTTTTCTTTTCAATACATGAATACTAATAAGTTACTACTTTAGTTGCACAATGATATTTGTAAAGTATCGGCTTTTCTAGATTCAATTATCTTTTGTGAACAGTATTATGAAGCTACAGTTCCGTATCAAAAACCGATGCTAAACAACTTCAACAAATAAAGGCATATACTAACAATAAATGTAAATAATTTATAATTTTCTCATAACCCAACCTTCGGATAAGGTAACTTTATCCTAGTTGTACAATAATATTTGTAAAACATTAGTGTTTAGATTCAACAATCTTTTATGGACAACAGCTTCAAGAGGATACAAATTTGTATCCTAACAATTACAAATCAACGAATCTGCCGGTATAAGCCACTAATGGATAATTATTCTTTCAGCTATTATTTGTTATGTAATACTTTCTCCACTTGTTCCTCATTAATCAGACATATGACTTCCAAAGTTGTTCTATACACCTTATTGTCGTTTTCCCTACACAATAAATACCCTGGTCGACTGAACTCCTAAAAAATCGAACTTCCCTTAAAACAGTGCAATATCTCGGAAAAATAATCAAAGAGCCAAAACTTTCTGAAAAATATCGCTTAAGTGAAGAAAGACTGAAGAAAGTGCGGGTTGCCAAAGAGTAAGAAATTTAGTATTCCTTGCTGGAAGGTTTAGTACGAGAATGCAGTGATTGATGCTACCATTACCATACCGCGGTCACTCGCGCATGCATCGTTATACGTTTTCTTCGAGGGCAGTGATAGCAGAAAAACTTTACTACTTGATCTTAACTGGTATGATGATTTCGGAGTAGTGAGTGATTTCTAAGAAGCTTTACTGCGCCAAAGGCACTTGAGATTTTGTATTTTGTTCCTCTGGACCTCTGCAAATTTATTCTCGATTTCGCCGTCGCGTCGAACTTGTTACCACTTGTTACCAGTTGTTATTACTTGTTACGTGGCTTCACGATATACTAAAAAAAGTTGTCTTTATTTTGTATTCAAATCGTTAATTTAACGACCGTTAAAATGATAATCAACCAATCGCGTGCTTTCGATGTTGCCGCTGGCAGTTGTTAAGTCGCTGGCGTACGTGCATACCAAGGAGGCTGCTTTTTTATTTTGTACGCTCTTGGTAATTTGCAGGCATATTCTATAAACTTTCGAATTTTTAATAATCAGTTTGTGGTTCGTCAAGATTTTTTTATAAAAATAATAATAATCGTTTACTGCGAAGTAGGCATAAATAGGACTGGTCCTATGAGCTGAAAGGGGCTTATTTGAAATAATATTGTTTAGTTTATAAATTATGACAATTACTATTTATTACAGGATTAATATCCTATTTAACGAGAAATAATTAAGTTAGTGTATAGAATTTCTGAAATTAGGACCAAGAATCCAACGAAGTTTGGACAACCACAATAAACTACTTTTCTTGTTGTAATTCGAAGGAAAAAAAAAGAAATTGATTTTTTTCAGAGGAAAGAAAAAGGAGAAGGCAACCAACCAAATCCCCTTCCTTCTCTTTTCTTATTTCTTGCGTATTTTTATATTTTTATTATTAAAACAAAATAAAATAAAAGTTTCAAATAATATTTACCAACGTTTCGGTAGTCATATTGCACCCTTATCATCATAAGAAAAATTTGAGCATGTAGGAGCAGCAACGAAACAACGATGCTCTCTTTTTTTAGGATTTTATTTTGTTTTCTTTTTTGTAAAAAGGAACTTTTTTCAAAGTGTTTATATTTTTTATCAAAAATTTTATTAGTTGTTTGAAAATTTATTTGTTCTAAAAGTTCAGCAATTTTGGTAGAAAACTCAACTTTTTCTCTGAAAATTCATATTATTGGGTTGAAAATGATTTGTTTTGCCTTTAAAATTTATGAATTTGGTTCATTTTTTTTCCTTCCTTAATTGAAATTTTTTTTAAATTTGTTAAAACTTCGTCTTTTTGGTATATATTTATTTTTTGTTTTTTTGTTTTTTTTGTTTGTTAAAATGTATATGATTGGTTAAATTATATTCTTTTCTAGTTTAACATTCAACTATTCGGTTAAAATTTTTGTGTATTTTGTTGAATCTTCTTTTTTGGTTTTAAAATTAATCTTCTGGATTAAAAAATCACCTTTTTCATTAAAAATTCAACTACTTTTATATAATTTTTATATTATTATTATTATCTTTTTATCTTAAAAACTCAGTAATTCAATTATTTTCAATTTTCTTAGCGTCTGAGTAATCTTTCTTTCTTTCATAAAAATTTCAATTCGTTTTCTCAGAAAATTAATTTTTTTTAATTTTTAAATTTTTTGTTTAAAAGTTCAACTATTTAAATTAAAAATCAACGTTTTGTTAAAACTTTTATTTATTTATTAAAATTTGGTCTTTCTAGTTTGAAAATTGAACTCTGTTATTGAAAATTCGTTTTTTTTTTATTTCAAAATTCTTTTGTGCTAAAAATTTAACCTTTTTTGTTGTTAGAATGTTTTTGATGAAAGTTTGTCTTCTTTGTTACCAAATTAATCTAAGGGCTGGAAATGTATATTTTGCATTAAGAATTAGATTATTTTTTAGAAAATTCTGCTATTTGAATAAAAATTAAGTTTCTATTTAAAAAATCATGTTTTATATTTAAAAAATGAATTTCTTTGTAGAAAATTCGATTTTTTGAATTGAAAATTCAATAATTTAGTTCATTTATTTTTCTTTATTGACGGAAAAATCGTGGTTTAAAATTAATCTGTTTTCGGTGGGGATTCAAATATTTGGTTGAAAATTTAACTTTTTGTTTAAGAATTCAACTGTTTGGTTTGAAATTAACTTTTCATTGAAAATTCAACTCTTTTGTTGGAACTCGTGTGTTTGTATCCAAATAAATATAAATATAAATAAATAAAATAATCATATAAATAACCTGCTTCAGTTGATGATTCAACTACTATGTCGATCCTTTTCAAAATTAGTTTATTATAGTATCCACATTAATTTCATTCAGCGAAATTTATTCTCCTGTTTTCTTTTAAATTTTCTTGCTCAATATTAAGACCACATTTATTTTTGTTTCAGGTAAGTTTACTTTCCATAAATTGATTCCGAAATATAGGAGTTTTGGGTAAGTACATGGAACATTTTTTTGGCGATTGCAACGTCATTGTTTGTAATTTATTTAAATTTCCATATTTTATTATCTGAAGGCTCGGAAAGCAGAACCGAAACAGCGCTCGAGCAGTAGCCGGGAGTGGGGATAACGCGCAGAAAACGCGACGAATGAGAGAACGAATTTCGTTTTCTCTTTACTCGCGTCATCCCCACTCCTGGCTCGGAAAGCAGAACCGAAAGAGCGCTCGAGCAGTAGCCGGGAGTGGGGCTAACGCGCAGAAAACGCGACGAATGAGAGAACGGATTTCGTTCTCCCTTTCGTCGCGTCATCCCTACTCTTGGCTACTGCTGGAGCGCTCTTTCGGTTCTGCTTTCCGAGCCTGCATTTCATGAAATTGGAACGAAAACTTATTGAGCAAAGTTCTCATACCAGAGTTTCTCCAGAATTTTGATCTCTAAAAAAGTCTTTTCCAGGTTATGTATAATGTTTTTATTGTTATTGTGAAAATAAAACTATTTCGCAGAAAATTTATGCTTAAATTTAATATTTTGATGTTTAAAAAAGAACTGAAATATTTTCGAAATAAAAGTCCAACTTTAAAAAACAAATTCTTTTAATAAAAATGTATCTGTTTTAACAGATTTTTTTTTCATTTATTTAAGACTGAGGGGTAATCTATTTTATCCTATTTCTTTGAAAATTTACTTTTTGTTAAAATTTCTATTTTTCTATTGAAAAATGAAATAAAATATTTTCCGGATAAAAGTTCAGCTTTAAAAAAATGTCGGTTTTTATTTAAAAATTCATCTATTTTAGTGCATTTTCCTTTTTTTAATAAAAATGCAACTATTTGGTACAGAATTCAACTATATTATTAAAAATTCCTCCTTTTTGATTCATAAAATTTGTCTGTATGAATTGAAAATTACATTTTTCCGTAGAAACTTATTTCTATTTAAGAAATTTCTATTGTGATCTTGAAAAGTCAAGTGGAATTTTTTTTTAGATGAAAATTCAGCTAAGAAAAGAAAATTGGTAACTCAAATTTTTTCTGGATAAAAATTCAATTATTAAAAAAAAAATTAATCAAAAATTCTTCCTTTTTCGATTAAAAAAATCTTCTTTTTGGATTAAAAATTTAACTTTCTCGTAGAAACTTATTTCTTGTTCAAGAATTCATATTTTTATCGTCAAAGTCAACTCAAACCTTTTTTAACAGAAAATTCAACTATTTTTTTGAAAAATTATCTTTTTGATCAAAAAATTCCTCTTTTTAGTAGAAATATAATTTTTTTCGTAAAAATTCAAGTTTTTGTTTAAAAATTCTTCATTTTTGCTTGAGTATTCAACTCTTTTGCTTGAAAGATTTGATTGAATTAGTTTGTTGAGAAAAAACCGAAAAGGATGATTTTTTGAAAAATGTTGTATTTTTAACCAAAAAGTTGAATTTTTTCTAAGGATAAGATGCAGTTTCTACTAAAATAGATAAAATTTTTTAATTAAAAAGACAAATTTTCAAAAAAAAAGTTGAATTTTCATCAAAAAAAGACTTGCGATCAGAATCTGGAACTTTTAATATTTTGAACCGAGAATATTTTATAAACGGAATACAACAATTTCAAATCAAAATTGAAATATTACAAATTTATTCTGTTTGAGAGTTATTGAAAGATATAGAAATTTCCTGAAATTTTGAAATGTACACACATGGGTGAGACTGACCCGAGGATTTTTGAAAGTTTATAACTTTTGATCGAATCAACGGAAATGAATAAAAATTTTTTAATCAGTAGGAAATCATTTTAAAAATATTAAAATAATTGTTTCATTATAATAAAATAAGTTTGTTAAGAGATATTTTAGAAAAACCAATGCGAAAATATTTTTTTCGAAAAAATCATTATTTTTAAATGTCGATATTTGTATGAAAAATTATTATTTTTAAGGTCTGTTGGTGAGAAATGGAAAGCTGAAGAGTTGAACTTTATTTTGACATTATTAATGAAATTTTTTTGCTATTATGATAGATTATTTAGACAATATATTTTAAAAAAATTGCAAATTTTTCATTATCAAGTAAATTTAATAGTAAACATCGTAAAAAATGACATTTATCATAAATCTGATGTCCGCTACAATTTTTTTTTCTTCAATTTTTATGTCACAAAACACTTCAAATGTATGAAAAACTAATTTTTTTATTTTTACTCGATAATTACGCACAAGACACTTTAGAAAACTAATTTTAAACAAAATTGGACTTTTTCAAAACATGCATTTTTTTATCGTAAGATCCAAACTGGGTAAAATACACCCGAGACTTTTTTGGGCGGTTACTGCATCGCTTCCTATTGAGCAATGACGCCAAGGAAAAGAGGATTCTTAGTTGAAGGCTCAAACTTCCCTAACCCACCGTTCCGATGATCCTACGACCACGCGTTCCAAAATGACGCGCACTTTTCAAAAACGCTCGGGTCAATTTAACCCAGTGTGTAGCTAAAGAGTTAAATATTTTTTAATTTTTCACTCGACAGGCTTCTGGTGCGTAAATTAAATTCCTAATAAATGTCTGTATAATTAACGTAAGATATTGTTTATTTTCGAATTTTCAAAAACTACGTGAATGAATTAAGTGCCCCCCCCCCCTATCGTCAAAAATCGTAACAAAATGTCTTAATCCCGCCCTTTCCCTTGAGCTGCTAGGTAATTTAAGTATGGTCCCTTGTCTAAATCAGTCACGAACAACCCATCAAGCAATAAATCAGAGCATCAGCTGTTGATACTTATAATAGAAGAAAATCGCTGGTCATCGATGAACCCACAAAAGGGCCTAAACGTTGGCTATTCATCTGTCCAATTGTTGATTGAGAAGGGAAAGGTGATTCAAAGGAATGCCGGAAAGAAAATATTTCTTTCTGAAAATTAAAAGCACTCGTACGGAGAACAAGAGTATAGACTAAACAAACATCTGTACAAAGGTTAATGTGCTGTGCCAGAAATTGTATTAATAGACTAGACATTAGACAAGTAGTTAAATGATCTCAGACGTGAAATGTCTGTGTTTAAATTTTATAAATTGTTGTTAAAAATAAGTGGAAAAGGGTGATCAAATTGATAGACACCTGTGAGATGACTCTCAAAAAATAGGGAAAGTACCAGCTGTTCTTGAGAAAAGTAGCCTTGACTCTTTAAATGAGAACAAAATTAAAATTCTTCTGTAAAACGAAATTAAAGTTTTGTTTGGATAATTGCGGTAGAAAAATAATTTTCTGTTTAAAGTTCTTAGTTATTATTATTTTTTTACGTAAAATATTTTTGTTGTTAAAACTTTTTTTAACAAATTAGCAAATTTTTTTCTGTAAAATAAATAAACTTTAGAAACTAGATAAATTATTAGAGAACAAAATTATTTTCTTTATAATTAACATTATAATGTTTTCTGGAATCTTTTTCTTTTTTATACTTAACACATTTTTGGGAAGAAAGTGCATAGTTACATTTTTTTAAATCAAGTTTAAAAACTACGATATCAGGAAAGAGGTTTTTTCCCGTCCTTTTTTTCTTGAACTGTTTATTAATTTAAATTCACAATTAAAAATAAATGCGAAATTATCAAACGGATATTTAATAACTAAATTTAAACAGAAGCATTTTATGCAGGAAAATTTCAAATTCAAATACCAGATGACAAAATTAAAAATTCAGGGTTTTTCAAAACCTTTACGCCTTTTTATTAAAACGTAAGAAGATAAGAATTAATTTTTTGTTTAAAATATTTTTATTGTATTAAACACGTGGTAAAAAAAATATTTTTAAAACAATTTTATAAAAGTCCCTCAAAATAGGCATTGATTGAATTTTCATTAGGATTTGCCCACAGATCCCATTTTTTTTTTAACTTTTATGTTACAACTTTTATTTCTTTCGCTGTTTTAGAAATTTTTTTACATTTATTTCATTTATTTAAATTTACTTATTTATTTAAATTATCAATCTTCAAACCTAAAGATGAATTTTCTCTACAAAAATTGAATTTTTCAACAAAAGATATGACTTTTCAACCAAAAATTAATTCTTTATGAAACTGAGTCATTTTTACCCAACAAAAATGAAATTTCAACCAAAAAATTAATTAACAAAAAAGGCTTATCCAGTAAACAGTTAGATTTTTTACCGATGAAATAAAACCAATTTTAACCAAACAAAAAAATCATTTTTAACAATGTAGTTTACCTTTTTCGAAAGTAGTTGAATTTTTAATTAACAATTATTAATTTTCAACTAAAAATATGTATCTTTAAAAAAATGTTTCCTTAACAAACTGATTATATGTACAACATTTTTCAAACAAAAACCAGTTGAATACTCAAGTAATGAAGAATAATCTTTAGCAAAAAAGTTGCATTTTAATTTAGAAAATTAAATTTTTACTAAATTAGACGAATTTTTAACCAAAAAGTATGACTTTGATAAAGTTGTTGATTTTTATACAAGATTTTTTTGAAATAGTTGAATTTTCATCCAAAAAAGATTTCACTTGACTTTTCAAGATCGAAGTTATGAATTTCATAAATAAAAATCAAACATTTTTTAATTCAAAAAAACGAATTTTTTTAACCAAAACGAATAAATTTTTAGCAAAATATTTAAATTTTTTATTAAATAGTTGAATTAAAAAAAATTAAATTTGTACGAAAACATATGAATTTTTAATAAAAAGCGGCACTTTTTTTAAATTTGAATTTTCATCCACATGATTTTTTTCTCGAAAAGTATAAGCCTAACGAAAAAATGTTATAGTACAAAAATTCCTTAGAATTGCTAAAAAATAGGTATGCATTTTATCAGAAGGTTTCGGGCCAATTTTAATTTTGAGAATTTTGAGAATTTTTTAAAAATCAAAAAATGGCTCAGAAATTTCAGAAAAAAAACGTAGGTGTTCCTTGAATGATTTTAGTAACTTTTTATTCCCTTAAATTTTTTTGTTAAGTTTCTAAGCCATTTTTTTAGTTTTCAAAAATTATCAAAATTCAAAAATTCAAAATTGCACCAAAACTTTCTGAAATAATGCATACGTCTTCTTTGAGCAATTCGAAGCAATTTCTGTACTATACAATTTTTTCGTAAGGTTTGTACTTTTCGAGAAAAAAATCATGAATTTTAACATCAGACTGTTTCACAAAAACTGCAATCTTGCAAAAACTAAGAGGGGGAAAAAAGTTCAAAATCTAGGTTTTGAAGATGCTCGACATTTGGTCCGCGATTTCTGGCAGTAATATGAGTATCCAAGTGCAGGAAGAATAAGACAAATTGATTTAAATAAAAAAACTATACAAAAATTTATAATTTTTTTTAAACTCAAAAATAATAAAGTTATTGCATTTTTTTTTACAAAATAAGTTGTAGATTCTGAAAAAGCAACACACCCCCCCCCCACCCC
>JAAAKG020089437.1:0-16396 GCA_010014905.2 Druon quercuslanigerum | reverse complement strand
TATGCAAAAGAAGATGTTTTCAGAGGAGTTATTGTGAAAAGAGGCTGTGGAAATATCTTCAAGCGGGTACTCGTGTCACCGGACCTCGAGAAATGATTTTACGTGATGGTTTTTCCAGATTCAGTGCTGACACGTTAATAATTTCAAAATCCACTAGAATGACAAACTGTATAACTTTAAACTACCTAGAAAGGACCCTAGATCGGCCTGACAAGAAACTCAGATTTGTTACCGGAAGTTCCTATCCAGCTTCATCTGCGTGTTTTAACCTGTATTTCAGGTCTTTGTATTTAAAATTGTATTTGTTAATTGAATAAAAGTTATTATAAACTTACAGGAAAACATCCTTGAGATTATGCCATTTTTTAATTGCATATTGTTTTCTATTGTTGATGAATTTTTCGATAAGTTAAGTGATTAAGATAGTTCTAGCGATAATAATAGCTAATTTAGAGGTTATGTTATGCATGGTTATACATACGTGACTGAAGAAAGACCACGTAAAATTCAAATCAAGTTAAAATTCTAATGCTATTTTGGAATTTGCATATTGAAAATAAGTTTATTGTCAATATTGCAGCCAAAGCTGTATTTTGTAAATTATTACCAATAGATATTTCATGTTCTTTAATTCTTAGATATAATTGTCTACCAGTTTGTCCAATTTAGATTTTTTTGTTGCAATTTTTATAGGTATGTCTGTATACACAGCTGTATTTTTCTCTTTTTCTATTTTATTTTTTGTACCTTAAAAAAATATTTTATTAAATTTCTGTTCAACTGAGAAAACTAATTGGATGTTATATTTTTTTTACATCGAAAAACCTGAGGTTTCCTTTGGAACCATTCTTTTGTTCCAAAGGAGTTCGAAAGGATCTCAATTGTAATTCAGCCTATTTCCAAAGAACCTGTTTTGCGCTTTGCCAACTTGGGTGACATTATGTTTAATTATTAACACAATATTTACCTTAAAGCACAAATTTCGTCATATGAACCGCACTACGCATGCGCGAAACCAGCAGCCTGATTGGATGTTGATTGCGCGCTTATTCAAAATGGTAAAATATGAAAATGTTTTTTTACAAAATGACTATTATAATTTTTATTTCATAATTATAAACTACATAAAAATTATAAATTATTTATAATAAAAACTTTTGAAAAGAGTCTACCTTATTTTTAATTTAAAATGAATAATGAATTTTGTAAAGAGTAAAATCAAATCAATAATTTACCTGACATTTTAAAACTACTACAAAACCGATTTTAATGATAGAAATATATGTTATAGTCACCCATAAGAATAGCGAGAAAATTTTTTCTGTAATGTGTAAAATAAACAATAGGGGACAAGAATTAAAAAAAATTCAAACATTTTCTTGAGGTTATGTTTTAGAGGTACACCATTAATTTTTTAAAGGAAAAAATTCTTATCTTGTTTACATTACTATATATTTTACCTAAATTTTTCATAGGGATATTTTATGGTTTACCCTGCTGGAAGTAAAAAGATAGAGATTCTATCTTTTTAAATCATTTTGAATCTTTATGATAGAAGAAGATAGACAAAAAGCGTCCTATTCTACCTTTTTTAATCCCCTGGTTTCTATCTGATTCTATCCTTTATCTATCCAATGTCAATCTTTTTATATCTCTTATTACATCTAAATTCCCGGCTATCTTTATCAATCAACTCTTCTTTACCTGATCCTATCCTACGTCTATCAACGCTTGACTTCTTCTATCTCTTTGCCAATGTAAATTCACGTCTATTCTTTTCAATCCACTCTTCTGTATATCATCCTATCCTTAGTCTATCGACGTCAGTCTTTCTTTATCTCTTGGTCAATCTGAATTAACCTCTATCTTTTTCAATCCCTTGGTCTCTATCTCATCCTATCCTTAATCTATCGACGTCAATCTTTTTCTATTTCTTGGTCAATCTAAATTAACATCTATAGTTATCAATCCCCTCTTTTCTATCTCATCCAATGCTTTATCTATTGAAGTTTATCTTTTTCTATCTCTTAATCTATCTGAATTTACTTTTATCTTTTTAAATTCCCTGATCTCTATCTTATCATACCCTTTATCTATCGATGTCAATCTAAATTAACGTCTATCTTTACCAGTCGCTTATTTTCTATCTCATCCGTAGATTTATCTACTGACCTAAACCTTTTTCTATCTCCAAGACAATATAAATTCATGCCTATCTTTTTCAATCTCCTCCTCTTTATCTCATCCTTTTTTTCGTCTATCGATGCCACTATAATTGATGCCTATCTTTTTCAATCTCCTCTTCTTTACCTCATCTCATCCTACGTCAATCAACGCCCAACTTTTTCTATCTCTTTGCCAATGTAAATTCACGTCTATCCTTTCTATCACCCCTTCTGCATCTCATCCTATCTTTCGTCTATCAACGTCAGTCTTTCTCGTCAATCTGAATTAACGCCTATCTTTTTCAATCCCCTGGCCTCCATCTCATCCTATCCTTTATCTATCATCGTCCATCTTTTCTGTCTGTTTTTCAATCTGAACAAAGGACCATCTTTTCCAATCCCCTGGTTTCTATCTTGTCCTATCCTTTGTCTATCGACGTCAATATGAATTAACGTCTATCTCTTTCAATCCCCTCGTCTCTATCTCATTATATCCTTAATCTATCGACTTCAATATTTTCTATCCCTTTATCAATCTGAATTAACGTCTATCTTTTTCAATCCCCTGGCCTCCATCTCATCCTATCCAAAATCTATCAATGTCCATCTTTTTCTATCTCCTAGTGAATCTAAATTCATGCCTATCTTTTTCTACCTCCTCCTCTTTATCTGATCCTCTCCTTCGTCTATAGACGTCAATCTTTTTTTATCTCTTTGTCAATCTGAATTAACGTCTATCTTTTCAACTACCTCGTCTCTATCTCATCCTTTCCTCTAATTATCGACGTCAATCTTTTTCTATCTCACGGTCAATATAAATTAACGTCTATATTTATCAGTACCCTATTTTCTATCTCATCCTATGATTTATATATCGACGTAAATCTTTCAATCTCCTAGTCAATCTTAATTCATATATATCTTTTTGAATTTCCTCCCCTTTATCTTATCATATCCAATATCTATCAACGTCCAACATTATTTATCACTTTGTCGATATAAATTCATGTTTATCTTTTTCAATAAACTTTTCTCTATTTCATCCTATCCTTTGTCTATCAACGTCAGTCTTTGTCTATCTCTTTGTCAATCTGAATTAAAGTCTATCCTTTTCAATCCCCTGCTCTGTATCTCATTCTCTCCGTTATCTACCGAAGCCAATCATTTTATATCTGTTGGTCAAACTAAATTAACGTCTATCTTTATCAATCCCCTCTTGTCTATCGCATCTTATGATTTATCTATTGAAGTCTATCTTTTTCTATCTCCTAGTCAATCTAAATGCATGCCTATCTTTTTCTACCTCCTCCTCTTTATCTCATCCTATCCTTCGTCTATCGAATTTATTATTTTTGTATCTCTTTGTCAATCTGAATTAACGTCTTTCTTTTTCAATTCCCTTGTCTCTATCTTATTATACCTTTTATTTATCGAAGTCAATCTTTTTCTATCTCGTTGTCAATCTGAATTAATGCCTATATTTTTCAATCACCTGGTCTGTTTTTTATTCTATCCTTTATCTGTCGACGTCAATCTTTGTCTGACTCTTAGTCAATCTTACTTAACGTATATCTTTATCAATCTCCTCTTTTCTATCTTATTGTATGATTTATCTATTGAAGTATATCTTTTTCTATTTCCTTGTCAATCTGCATTATTGCCTATCTTTTTCAATCCCCTGTCCTCTATCTTGTCCTATCCTTTATCTATCGACGTCAATCTTTGTCTATCTCTTAGTCAATCTTAATTAACGTCTATCTTTGTCAGTTCCCTATTTTCTATCCCGTCCTATGATTTATTTGTGGACGTCAGTATTTTTCTATTGCTTTGTCAATCTGAATTGTCGTCAATCTTGCTCAATCCCCTCATCTGTATCTCATCCTCTCCTTCATCTATCGACGTCAGTCTTTTTCTATCTCTTAGTTACTTTAAATTAACGTTTATCTTTATCAATCCCCGCTTGTCTCTCTCATCCTATGATTTATCCATTGAAGTCTATCTTTTTCTATCTCTTTGTCAATCTGAATTAACGTCTATCTTTTTCAATTCCCTCGCCTGCATCTCATCCTATCCTTTATCTGTCAACGTCAATCTTTGTCTGACTCTTAGTCAATCTAAATTAACGTATGTTTTTATCAATCCCCTCTTTTCTATCTTATCGTATGATTTATCTATTGAAGTATATCTTTTTCTATCTCTTTGTCAATCTGAATTAATGCCTATCTTTTTCAATCCCGTGGTCTCTATCTTGTCCTATCCTGTATCTATTGATGTTAATCTTTGTCTATCTCTTAGTCAATCTAAATTCATGCCTATCTTTTTAAAACTCCTTCTCTTTAACTCGTCCTATCTTTCGTCTATCGACGTTAATTTTTTTCTATCTTTTTATCAATCTAAACTCATGCCCATCTTTTTCAATCTATGCCTCTTTATCTCATCCTATCCTTCCTCTATCGCCGTCAGTCTTTTTCTATCGCTTGTCAGTCTGAACAAACGTCAATTTTGCTCAATCCCCTCGTCTCTATCTTATCCTATCCTTCATCTATCGACTTCAATCTATTCTGTCTCATTCTATCCTTCACCTATAGACTGCATTCTTTTTCTATCTCTTGGTCAATCTAAACTAACGTCAACCTGCATAACTCCCCTCTTCCCTATCTCAGCTTATTCTCCGTGTATCCGTGTCAATCTTTTTCTATCTCTTGTTTAATTTAAATTCCCAGCTATAATTTTCAATCCGGTTTTTTCTGTCCAATCTTATCCTTTATCTAGCAATTTCTATCTTTTTCTATCTTTTTTAATCCTTTCTTCTGTGTCTCACTCTATTCTTTATCTATCCACGACTATATTTTTCTATCTCTTGGTAAAACCTAATTCAAGCCTATCTTTTTCAATCCTCTCTTTGCTGTCTGATCCTATCCCTTATCTATCCTCGTCAATCTTTTTCTATCTGTCTGTCAATCTAAATTTTCGACGATGTTTTTCAAACTCCTCTTCTTTATCTCAACCTATCCAGATCTATCGATGTCAATCTTTATCTATCTCACGGTCAATCTAAATTCATGTCTATCTTTATCAGTCTCCTATTTTCTATCTCATCCTATGATTTACCTATCGACGTAAATCTTTTAGTCTCCTAGTCAATCTAAATTCATATATATCTTTTTCAATCTCCTCCTTTTTATCTCATCCTATCCAACATTTATTAACGTCCAACTCTTTTTATCTCCTAGTTAATCTAAATTCATGCGTATCCTTTTCTACCTCCTCCTCTTTATCTCATCCTACCCTTTATCTATCGACGTCAATATTTTTCTATCCCTTTGTCAATTTGAATTAACGTCTGTCTTTTTCAATCCCCTCGTCACTATCTCATCCTATCCCTCATCTATCGATGTCAATTTTCTTCTATCTCTTTGTCAATCTGAATAAAAGTCTATCTTTTTCAATCTTCTGGTCTGTATATCATCCTATCCTTTATCTTTTGACGTCAATCTTTGTCTATCTCTTAGTAATCCTAATTTAACGTTTATCTTTATCAATCTTCTCTTTTATATCTCATCCTATGATTTATCCATTTAAGTCTATCTTTTGCTATCTCTTTGTCAGTCTGAATTAATGCCTATATTTTTCAATCACCTGGTCTCCATGTTGTCCTATCCTTTATCTATTGACGTCAATCTTTTTATCTCTTAGTCAATCTAAATTCATGCATATCTTTTTCAACCTCTTCCTCTTTAACTCATCCTATCCTTCGTATATCGACGTCAATCTTTTTCTATCTCTTTGTCAATCTAAATTAACTTCTATCTTTTTCTATCCCGTCGTCTCTATCTCATCTATCCTTTATCTATCGACGTCAATATTTTTATATTTCTAGGTGAATCTAAATTAATGTCTATCATTATCGATCCCCTCTTTTCTGTTTCATCCTGTAATTTATCTATCGACGTCTATCTGTTTCTATCTCTTTTAATATGAATTAATGTCTTTTTTTAAACCCCTGGTCTCTATTTCATCCTATCTTTCATCTATCGATATCAAAGTTCGTATCTATTTTTTTTAATCTCCTTCTCATTATATCAGTCTATCCTGCGTCTATCAACGCCCAATTTTGTCTATGTTCTAGTCTATCTAAATTCATTCCTATCTTTTTCAATATCTTCCTCTTTATCTCATCCTATCCTGCGTCTATCAACGCTTAACTTCTTCTATCTCCTTGTCAATATAAATTCACGTTTACCCTTTCCAATCACCTCTTCTCTATCTCTTCCTATCCTTCCTCTATCGACGTCAGTCTTTTTATAGCTCTTTGTCAATTTGAATTAACGTCTATCTCTTTCAATCCCTTGGTCTCTATCTCATTCTATCCTTAATCCATCGACGTCAATCTTTTTCTATCTCTAGGTCAATCTAAATTAATGTCTATTTTTTCAACCCCGTCGCCTCTACCTCATCCTATCCTTTATCTATCGTCGTCCATTTATTTATATCCCTATGTCAATATGAATTAACGTCACTCTTTTTCAATCCCACGGTCTCTATCTCATCTGATCAATCATCTATCGACCTTACTATTTTTCCGTCTCTTTGTCAATCTAAATTAACGTCTATCTTTTTCAATTCCCTCGCCTATCTCTCATCCTATCATTTATCTATCGACGCCATTCTTTTTCCATCTCTTGGTCAATCTGAATTCCTATCAATCTTTTTCTATCTCCTCCTCCTTATCTCATCCTATCCTAGGTCTATCAATGCCCATCTTTATTTATCTCCTAGTCAATCTAAATTCATGCGCATCTTTTTTAATCTCCGCCTCTTTATCTCATCCTATCCTTCCTCTATCGACGTCTGTCCTTTTCTATCGCTTTATCAGTATAAATTAACGTCAATCTTGCTCAATCCCCTCGTCTCTATTTCATCCTATCTTTCATCTATGGGCTTCAATCTATTCTATCTCATTCTGTCCTTTATCTATTAACTGCATTACTTTTGTATCTCATGGTCAATCTAAACTAACGTCAACCTTCATAACTCCTCTCTCTCCTATCTCAGCTTATCCTTAATCTATTCGCGTCAATCTTGTTCTCTTAATTGTTCGATCTCCTTCTCTTTATCTCAGTCTATCCTGCGTCTATCAACGTCCAATTTTGTCTATCTTCTAGTCAATCTAAATTCATTCCTATCTTTTTCAATATCTTCCTCTTTATCTCATCCTATCCTGCGTCTATCAACGCTTAACTTCTTCTATCTCCTTGTCAATATAAATTCACGTTTACCCTTTTCAATCACCTCTTCTCTATCCTATCCTTCGCCTATCGTCATCTATTTATTTATATCTCTATGTCAATATGAATTAACGTCTATCTTTTTCAATTCTCTGGTCTCTATCTTGTCCTATCCTTTAACTATCGACGTCAATCTTTGTCTTTCTCTTATTCAATCTAAATTAACGTCTATCTTTATCAGTCTCCTATTTTCTATCTCATCCTATGATTAATCTGTCGACGTCAGTATTTTTCTATCGCTTTGTGAATCTGAATTATCGTCAATCTTTCTCAATCCCCTGGTTTCTATCTTATCCTATCCTTAATGTATCGACGTCAATCTTTTTCTATCTGCAGGTCAATCAAAATAATGTCTATATTTATTAATCGCCCCTTTTCTTTCTCATCCTGTGATTAATCTATCGACGTCTATCTATTTCTATCTCTTTGTCAATATGAATTAACGTTTATCTTTTTTAATCCCACGGTCTCTATCTCATGCTTTTTTTTTATTCTCCACCACTTTATCGCTTCTTATCCTACATCTAATAACGTCTATCTTTCGTTATCTCTTTTTTAACCTTAACTCACGTCTACCATTTTTAATAACCTATTTTCTATCTTATCCTGTCCTTCATCTATCTTCGTCAATCTTTTTCTTTCTCTTGTTCAATTTGAATTCCCAGCTATTATTTTCAATTCCATTTTTCTATCCCATCCTGTCCTTCATCTACCGATTTCTATCTTTTTGTCAATCCTCTCATCTGCATCTCACCTTATCCTTTATCCATTTACGATTATATTTTTTTATCTCTTGGTAAATCTTAATTCACGCCTATCTTTTACAATCTCTATTCTCTATTTAATCCTATCCTTCATCTATCAACTTCAATCTTTTTCTATCTCTTGGTTTATCTAAATTAACGTCTATCTTTTTCAATCCACTCTGTTCTATCTGATCCTATCCCTTATCTATTCTCGTCAATATTTTTCTATCCCTTTATCAATATAAATTCCCGACTATGTTTTTCAAATTCCTTTTCTTTATCTCATCCTATCTTACATCTATTCACGCCAATATTTTTTTATCTCTTTGTCAATCTGTTTTCACGCCTATCCCTTTCAATCCTCCCTTATTTTTTTCATTCTATCCTTTATCTATCGACTTCAATCTTTTTCTTTCTCTTTTTCAATCTACACTCCTGGCAATCCTTTCCAATGTCCTTTTAATTTTCTCATCCTATTCTACGTCTATCTACCTCCATCATTTTCTATCGCTCTGTAAATATAAATTCCCGTCTATTATGTTCAATTTCCTGTTCACTATCTCTTTCTATCCTTTATCTGTCTACGTCTTTTTTATGTATTTACGAATTTATATTCCAGTCTTTGTTTATACTCTTATCTTGCCTATATATCATCGTGTCTCACATTTATCAACGCCAATAATTTGCTATCAGTTTGTAAATCTAAATACATGTTTTTATCAGGAGTTTCGTTAAATAAATGTAATGATACGCACGTGTTACCATTCTCATACTTAAAAGCTATGATCTTGCTAATTTCTGTAGATTTAACTTAACAAAAGTGTGTACTTTTTGATAGAAAATTTATCTCTTTTTATTTAGAATGAGTTTTTTTGTTAAAAAATTCGTCTATTAAAAAATCGTCTATTTAAATCAATTCAAAAAAGCTAAATTTTTGTGCATTTGAAAAAGTCAAAATTGAAAAAAAAAATTTAAGACCCTCTTTGCACGCGCACTGTGTGCTTGCGTCATGCACGCATGCACGTGCGTTGCACGGCATGCCTGGCATATGCGCCTCCATGGACGATATATCTGCTTGCTGACCTGAACGCACGTCGTGTTTAACAATTTGCAAGGCGTGCCTGCGCCATGCGCGTATGGTGCGCTAGAATTTTTATCTTCGACTTTATGGAAATTTTGACGTTTATGGGAAATTGACAAGTTTGCCACAAAAAATTTCCATGCTTTTATGGGGTTTTCAAAAGTATGGGAAAATGAAGATTACTTTTTGGAAAGTCAAGGACAGTGGGCAGTAAAGGAATAAAGTAAATAAAGTAAATATGTGCCCCCTGTGAGTACCTTTCCTTTTTTCAAAATTTGAAATAACACAAGAAAGTTTAATTTAAAAGAAAAAAAACTATTAAAAAAAAACCCAAAAACCCTGATATTTTTGTCATTAATCACTGGCTAAGTGACAATACGTAAAATTATAAAATATGGTATTATTAAAGTCTTAGAAAAATTAAAATAATTTCTTAATCCTTATCCTACTTTGTGTTGAGAATTTTTTCATGGCAAGAGTTCTAAGTTTTTTTCATTTTTGAAAAAAGTCATTTTTTAAGCAATTGCATTGTTATTCAAAATTCTGCCTTTATTATAAATAAAAGTTGTAGTCACAAAGAAATTTTAAAGAAATCAACCGATTCCCCCTAATAGATCTCTAATAGCTTTCTTCATTTTTTTAACAAAGTAATTTTTTAAACAATTATGTTGCTTATAATTTTTAGGAATTTATTCGACAATTCTAGAAACAACTAAAAGTTACTAACTGAAACATAACGTCCCTTGAAGTATCATTAATGTAAACAAATTTTAATAATGCAAAAAAGTTCAACCCAAAAAGATAAATTTCGAACAAAAAAGTCTTATAAATTATATTTCAATCAAAAAAGATGAAATTTAAAAAAAAGGATCTCAAAAACAAAAAGACCAATTTTCAATTAGTAAAGATACTTCAAACAAGAAAAGAAATGAAAGTTTATCTTAAAACATCAAGCGAAAGAAATTTTTTTTTTTAAATTGAATTTTCAAATAAAAAATACGACTTTAAAAAAAATAACTTAATTTTTCACTAAAATGAAATTTCTAACTAAGAAAAAAATTTCTTCATCAAAAAAGGAGGGTTTTGAACCAAAAAAGATAATTCTTGAAAAAATTAAACAGTTACATTATCGGTTTAGAAATTAATTTTAAATAAAAAAAGGCTTTCCCACTAGAAAGTCAAATTAAATTTATGCTAATTCGGATAAATTTTAAAAAGCGAAAAGATTTTTTAAACAAGGATTAGGTTTCAAGAAAAAATTTAAATTTTCAATTAAAAAGGTGACTTTTTAACTAAGGAGGGAGGATTTTTTACAAAATTGTTGAATTTTCTACGAAATAGTTACATTTTTATTTAAAAAAGAGAATTTCTTTCAAAAAGAACAATTTTTATTTTATTAAAAGAATATTTCAAAAAAATTAGTTTAAGTTTCATGCAAAAAAGATTTCAGTTGACTTTTCACTATCAAAATATGAATTTTTTAACCAAAAACAAATTTCTACGAAAAATTGAAATTTTTAATTTAAAAAAAGAAATTTTTTTTACCAAAAAGGATGAATTTTTAGAAAAGTAGATGAATTATCTACCAAATTGTTGCATTTTTATCCAAAAATTACGAAATTTATACTAAACCAGATAAAGTTTTATTTAAAAATGGCAATTTTTTTTTTAAGTTGAATTTACCTAAAGAAAAGATTTCGATTCATTTTTCAACAACGAAATATAAAATTTACATTAACAGTGAATTTTCAAAAAACATTTAAAAATTTCAACAAAATAGTATAATTTTAAAATAAAATTTATGACTTTTTAATAATATAGTTTAATTTCGATTTACACAGTTTCATTTTTTTCAAGAAAGATGAACTTTATCTTAGACAGATGAATTTTTAATTCAAAAAAATCTCAAAAAATAGTTTAATTTCCACAAATGAATTTAAACAAAAAAGTAAATTTTCTTTTAAATGTTAAAATTTTCAAACAAAAGAGGAGAATTTTCAACCAGAAATTAATACTTTTTACAGAATTGTTGAATTTTCTACCACGAAGTTGCATTTTTACTGAAGAAAGATGACATTTTTTCTAAAACAAATGACTGTAAAAATAAAATACTTCAAAAAAATATTTAAATTCATATCCAAAGACGATTTAAGTTCACTTTCGAAAACGAAATGAGATCTGTAAACAATAAGTTAATTTTCTGCTAAATAGTCGAATTTTCAACCAAAAACTATTAATTTTGATCAAGATTGTTAAATTTTCAATCAGCCAGTTTTCATTTAAAAATATTTTAATTGAATTTTCAACTCATAAATACCAATTTTAAACAGAAAGTAAATTTTAAATTTTACAGTTGAATTTTCAACAAAACAGTTCCATTTTTATCCAAGAATTATAAAATTTATATTAAAATAGATAAAGTTTTATTAAAAAAAAATTTTTTTAAGTTCAATTTAATTCTAGAAAATTTTTGCATTCATTTTTCAACACCGAAATATAAACCAAAAAAGATTAAATTTATCTTAAACAGATGAATTTTTAATTCTTAAAAAATGTCAAAAAATAGTTTAATTTCCACCTAGAAAAGATTTCAGGTCTATTTTCAGCGGAAACATTTTTTATTTAAACAAAAATTAAATTTTCTTCTAAATGTTACATTTAAAAAAAATCAGCAGATTTTTCAACCGAAAATAATAATTTCGACAAAATTGTTGAATTTTCGACCATGCAGTTGTGTTTTTACTGAAGAAAGATGACATTTGTTAAAATATTAAAATTAATTTTTAAATAAATTTTATTTAATAATTAAAATAAAATGTATAATAAATAGTGTATGTATATATACATAATATAATTATATAAATATTCTAATAAAAGGGCTAGGGGTATAGAATATAAGAAATTAATTTATTAATTTAAAAATTTTAGTTAAATATAAACAGTATCACAATCAAAGATTCTTAATTTTCTGTTAAATAGTCGAATTTTCAACCAAAAAGTATTACTTTTAATCAAGATTTTTAAATTTTTAAGCAACCAATTTTCATGTGATTTTCATTGAAAAATATTTTAATTGCATTTTTAAGTCATAAATGCGAATTTTAAACAAAAAGTAAAATTTAAATTTTATAGTTGAATTTTCTACAAAACAGTTTCATTTTTATCCAAGAATTGTGAAATTTATACTAAAGTAGATAAAGTTTTTTTAAAAAAATGAAATTTTTTTTTAATGTTGAATTTACATCTAGAAAAGATTTCAATTCATTTTTCAACACCCAAATATAAACTTTACAAAAACAGTGAATTTTCGACGAAAATTTAAAAATTTTAATAAAATAGTATAATTTTAAAACAAAAGTATGAATTTTTAATAAAATAGTTCGATTTCGAACCACACAGTAGCATATTTTTTTGCAAGAAAGATGAAATTTATCTTAAAAAGATGAATTTTAAATTCTGAAAAAATCACAAAAATTAGTTTAATTTCCATTCAGAAAAGATTTGAGAACTCTTTTCAGCAAAAAATTTTTAATTTAAACAAAAAATTACTTTTTTTTAATTGTTAAAATTTTCAAAGAAAAGAAGAAAACAGCAGAATTTTTAACCAAAAATTAATATTTTCCACAAAATTGTTGAATTTTCAAACGTTCAGTTACATTTTTACTGAAGAAAGATGAAATCTTTTCTAAAGCAGATGACTTAAAAAACAAAAAAATATTTAAATTTATGTCCAAAGAAGATTCAACTTTATTTTCTAAAAAAAAAAATGAGAATTGCAAATCATAACTTAATTTTTTGCTAAATAATCGAATTTTCAACCAAAAAATATGAATTTTGATAAAGATTGTTAAATTTTTAACCAACCAATTTTCATCCAATTTTCATTGAAAAAATTTTTATTGTATTTTCAACTCATTCACGAATTACAAACAAAAAGTAAAATTTAAATTATATGGTTGAATTTTCAACAAAGCAGTTTTATTTTTATCCAAGAATTACGAAATTTTTATTAAACAGATAAAGTTTTATTAAAAAATAAATTATTTGTTTAAAAGTTGAATTTACGTCTAGAAAAGATTTCAATTAATTTTTCAACACCGAAATATTAACTTTACACCAATAGTGAATTTTCGACAAAAAATATAAAATTTCAAAAAAATAGTATAATTTCAAAACAAAAAGTATGACTTTTTAATAAAATAGTTCAATTTCGAACCAGACAGTGGTTTAATTAAAAAAAAATTACAATTTCTTCTAAATATTAAAATTTAAAAAAAAGAAGAAAAGAGCAGAATTTTCAACCCAAAATTAATACTTTCCACCAAATTTTTTAATTTTCTGTTATTCAGTTACATTTTTACTGAAGAAAGATTACTTTGTTAATAACAAAAATGACTTTAAAAATAAAAAAAAATAAAAAAAATATTTAAATTTATATCCAAAGAAGATTCAAGTTCACTTTCATCAAGATTGTTAAATTTTTAACCATCCAATTTTCATCCAAATTTCATTGAAAAATATTTTAATAGAATCTTCAACTCATAAGTACGAATCTTAAATAAAAAGTAAATTTAAAATTTTATAGTTGAATTTTCAACAAAACAGTTTCATTTTTATCAATGAATTATGAAATTTATACTGAAACAGATAAAGTTTTATTAAAAAATGAATTTTTTTTTCAATGTTGAATTTGTAGCTAGAATAGATTCAAATTAATTTTTTAACACCGAAATATAAACGAAAATTTTAAAATGTCAACAAAACAGTAGAATTTTAAAATAAAAAGTATAAGTATGTTTAAAAACAAAAAAGCTTCAAAAAAATATTTAAATTAATTTTCTGTTAGACAGTCGAATTTTCAACCAAAACCTATCACTTTTGATCCAGATTGCAAAATTTTTAACCAACCAATTTTCATCCAATTCTCTTTAAAAAAATTTTAATTGAATTTTCAACTCATAAGTACGAATCTTAAATAAAAAGTAAATTAAAAATTTTATAGTTGAATTTTGAAGAAAACCTTACTATTTTTATCCAAGAATTATGAAATTTATACTAAAACAGATAAAGTTGAATTTACATCTAAAAAAGATTTTAATTCCACACAGTGTCATTTTTTTCTAAAAGAGATGAAATTTATGTTAAAAAAATGAGCTTTTATTTCTAAAAAAATCTCAAAAAATAGTTTAATTTCCACTCAGAAAATATTGCAGACCTATTTTCAGCACAATTTTTTTTTTATTTAAACAAAAAAGTAAATTTTCTTCTAAATGTTAAAATCTTCAATAAAAAAAATAGAATTTTTAGCCATTCAGTTGTATTTTTACTGAAGGAAGTTGACATTTTTTCTAAAACAGATGACTTTAAAAACAAAAAAACTTGAACAAAATATTTAAGGTAATTTTCTGTTAAATAGACGAATTTTCAACCAGGAAGTATAATTTTTGACCAAGATTGTTAAATTTTTTAATAACCAAATTTTTATCCAATTACCATCAGATTTTCATTGAAAAATATTTCAATTGAATTTTCAACTCATAAATGCGAATTTTAAACAAAAAATAAAATTTCAAATTATAGTTGAATTTTTAACAAAACAGATTCATTTTAATCCAAAAATCATGAAATTTATATTAAAACAGATAAACTGTATTAAAAAAAAAAAATTTTTTAATGTTGAATTTCCATCTAGAAAAGATTTCAATTTATTCTTCAACACCGAAATAAAAACTTTACACCAACAGTGAATTTTCGATGAAAATGAAAAAAATTTAACAAAATAGTATAATTTTAAAACAAAAAGTATGACTTTTTATTAAAATAGTTCAATTTCGAAATACACAGTTGCATTTTTTTCAAGAAAGATTGAATTTATCTTAAACAGATTAATTTTTAATTCTTAAAAAATCTCAAAAAATAGTTTTATTTCCAGCTAGAAAAGATTTTAGATCTATTTTTAGCACAAAATTTGGTTACTTAAACAAAAAAGCACATTTTCTTCTAAGTGTTAAAATTTAAAAAAAAATAAAAATAGCAGAATTTTCAACCAAAAATTAATACTTTCCACAAAATTTTTGAATTTTTTACCATTCATTTAAATTTTTAAAGAACCAATTTTCATCTGATTTTCATTGAAAATATTTTAATTTAATTTTCAACTTATAAATACGAATTTTAAACAAAAAGTAAATTTTAAATTATAAATTTTAATTTTTAACAAAACAGTCCCATTTTTATCCAAGAATTGTGAAATTTATACTAAAACAGATAAAGTTAGATTAAAAATGAATTTTTTGTTGTTATTTAATTTAAATTTAGCAAAGATTTTAATTTATTTTTTAACACCGAAATATAAACGAAAAATTTAAAATTTCAACAAAATAGTAGAATTTTAAAACAAAAAGTATGACATTTTTTTCCAAGAAAGATGAAAATTATCTTCAAAAGAAAAATTTTTAATTCTAAAAAAATCTCAAAAAATAGTTTAACATCCACCCAGAAAAGATTTTAAATGTATTTTCAGCACAAAAATTTTCAATTTAAACAGAAAATTACAATTAATTCTAAATGTTAAAATTTTCAACAAAAAAAAGAAAGAAAAAAGAGCAGCATTTTTCACCAAAAATTAATACTTTCCACAAAATTTTTGAATTTTCTACCATGCAGTTACATTTTGACTGAAGAAAGATGAAATTTTTTCTAAAACAGATGACTTTAAAACAAAAATATTTAAATTTATATAGAATAGTCTAATTTGTAACTAAAAAGTTTAAATTTTGATCAAGAATATTAAATTTTTAACCAAACAATTTTCATCCAATTTTCATTGAAAAATATTTTAATTGAATTTTCAACTAATATATACGAAATTTAAACAAAAAGTAAACTTCCAATTATATAGTTGGATTTTCAACAAGAATTATGAAATTTATACTAAAACAGATAAAGTTTTATCAAAAAATGAAATTTTTTTTCAAAGTGGAATTTACATCTAAAATAGATTCAAATTCAATTTTCAACACCGAAATATAAACGTACAAAAAAAGAGCCTCGGTGGCTCAGTGGTTAGACGCTCGGACTTCACCTCAGAGGTCCGGGGTTCGATCCCTGAGCCGG
>JAAAKG020089426.1:0-16397 GCA_010014905.2 Druon quercuslanigerum | reverse complement strand
TTAAACCTACGCACTGTTTTATATTTAATTTATTTTGGAAATTCCATTATTATTCACTTTTAATATTTTTGAGTGTTGATCATATAAATAATTTATTTAGAATTTAGCTGCTTAATTCGTTTAAAAAATAGTTTACAATATAAATATAAAATTTACAATATGAAATAGTCGTAATAATATATCGACCTTTTTATTAATATTCTAGTTGATAAAACTTTTAAGAAATAAAAAAAAACTGTTCATCATTTTTTTATTACTCAATATGGGGATAATTCTGAATTGAAATAATTGTAAATAATTTTTAAAAAACAATGAATAATTTCTAAAATTTTACAACAATTTGAAATAAAAATTACTGATGAGTAGAAACAAAAGTAAAAGAGAGCCCCAATCAAGCACCACCTCTGTGCGTGGCCTATTCGGTCCTGCCTCAACGAAGGATGCGAGCAGCAAACCGGCCGAGAACCGTGATCGTCGACTAAAACTCAACTCAGATACGATTGAACATTTTTAATCTTATCTCGGGAACCGATAAAGATTTTTTAAGTTTCTTTAGCTTCAATTAGAAATAAAATTTCAGACTCTATGACGTATAATTTTTAGATTTTTTTGAGAATTTTCCTAGGTCATGCTAAAAGTTGAAGTCGAGGTACAAAATTGTAGAAAATCTAGATTTTTTTTAAAACTTATTACGTGCTGTATTCTCTTCAGCAGATAAAAAAAATCTGTTTGACATTAATAGACGTGGAATTTTATAGGCTTTTCAGCAGTTTTTAAAAAATGCTCTATCATTTTTTTTTCGCTGAGTTATCGTGGTTCAAAGCCAGCAGTGATTTTTAATAGTGCTTGCGTGAATCGATCTCATAATTTCCGACGGTAGTGTATGTACTTATTGTCTGATTTTATTTTTAAATATTTATTTATAAAAGTAAACTTATATTTGACCTTCTTTTTTTAAGCAGGTACCTCCAAATCCGTGATAAACTTAAAATTATCTTCATCAATGTCGTATACTTGAAATTGTCAAATATAAGGAGGGTTTCTAATGTTTCTTTGTTTTGAGTGGTTTTGACTAATAAAATCTTTTAAGTTAATTTTTGTGACTTACTGTAAAGATTTTAGTCCTTATATTATTTTTAAACTGTATGGCAAATGAAACATTAAAATAATATTCAAATAAAGAATTGAAATATAAAAAAGAATCGAATTTTTGGACAAATCCTAATTTTAAAAATTTAAAGTTAGATTATTTTAAATCGCATTTAAAATATTGTAAAATAAAAATTACAGAAACTTTTTAAAAAAAAATTTTTATTTCTGTAATTTTTAAAAGTTTATTTTTTTAAAGTTTATGGGTATATAATGTTTCTGTACTATTAATCATTTTATTTATTCATAGAAATACTAATCATCTTAAATCGAGCATGAATGTAACCGTCGATAATATAAATTATTATATTATATAGTCAAAGAACGCCTAGAATAACGCAATACATATTGCAAGAGTTAAAGAAGCTAATATCAATTTGCTCAGGGACATTTATTAAACTTGATCTTGAAGTTCCGCAGATGCATGATCCTTTGGATTCACAGCACGTCTGCTGACAAATAATGGACAATGATAAACTTATTCGATGTGTATATTGCATTTATGCATTCAGGTTTATTTTGATTTATTTATTATTTTAATGAAAAAAATGTAGGTAGTTTTTTTGTATATGAAGTTTTCAATTTAAAGTCAAACTATCTTCCAAATTAAAACAATTTGCTATTTATTATAGTGGTAATAATATCTTCCAAAAATTATTCATGTTCGATCGGATAATATGCTCTGTTCTGTCTATGGATTTGAACATTCAAATGTTGTAAAATATAAAGAATTTCCCTTTGGGCCAAAAAAGGTTAAATTCGCAATTTTGATACCAGGGAAAAACTTTTTTAAGATAAATAGATGTCATGTTTCTTCGATGACAGTTGAAAAAATTTCAAGCACGAAATGTTTAAATGTTTAAATTTTTCTTAAAAATGTGCAATTAACATAATCAGAAAAACTCGTTCTTTACTTATTCAAAAAATTGTCCTAATTTGCAATTTTTTTAGTCCTTTTATAAAAGATTCAAGGTTACAAATTTTATAAGTTAAAGAATTTTTAAAATGAAGTTTTGTGGTTCGTTCTAAAAATTATCTATTTAGGTATAAATTTGATTTGAAATAAAAATTGAAGTATATTCATAGAAAATTTACTTCTTACTTAATACTCATATTTTTATGTGGAAAAGTCCAACTGAAATACTTTTTTTTAATGATAATTCATCTTTTTCTTGTTGAAAACTTGTATTTTTAATTAAAAATTTATATATTTTAGTAGAAAATGAATTTATAATGGGAAAAAATGTTACAATTTTGTTAAATAGTCATTATTATTGGTTTATGATTCAACTATTTTGTTGAAAATTTAACTATGTTGTAGAAAATGTGCTTTTTGTTTCAAATTCATATTTTGGTGTTAAAAAGTCACCTGAAATCTTCTTTGGCGGAAAATTTAACTATTTTTCTTTATTTGTCTGTTTAATTAAAAAATTTATCTGTCTTTCTTGGATAAAAATGTAATTGTTTGGTTGAAAATTCAATAATTTCGTTCAAAACCATCATTTTTGATTAAAAATTTAACTGTTTTGTTGAAAATTCGTCTTTTTGGGTTGAAAATTCAAATCTTTTTTTGCTGTTGAAAATTTGTCTTTTTGATTGAAAAATTCGTCTTGCTTAGTAGAAAAGTCATCTTTCTTATATAAAAATGCTACTGTTTGGTTGTAAATTAATCTTCTTTGCTTGACCACTTTATTAAGACATTATTTTGTTGTTGAAGATTCATATTTTTAATTGAAAATTCATCTCTTAGGTTAAAAGCTTGACTATTATTTTAAAAACTGATCTCTTTTAATTAAAAATTCAACTACGTGAGTAAATGTTAAAATAATTTAACAATTTTTTTTGTATGAAGGTTTATCTCTTTGGTTGAAAATTTAACAAATTTATTGAAACCTATTTATTTCTGAATATTAATATTTTCTGATGGAAAATTCAATTATTGCACAGAAATTCGACTTTTGGCTTAAATGTTCAAGAATTTAGGTGACCTTTTTGGTTTTAAAATTAATTCTTTTCATATGAAATTTTATCTTTTTTGGTTAAAGTATCAACTATTACACTTTATATTGAGAATTTATCTTTTTAGGTTTATTTTTTTTTGCTAAAAACAAAAAAATAATTTTGAAATTTTTTAATTTGTATCTGAAATATAAAAGATATTAGAAGATTAAAAGGCTGGCATTTGAACGATAATGTTTTCGGTGGACCAAGAGCATCAGTCGAACTTTTGAGAACGGAGATAGGCCGCTTTACAGTGTTATTTGAAAATACGTTTCTCTTATTGTAACTTATTTTGTGCCAGTATTTTTCACAAATTGATTTTCTTGAGTATTTGTTTTTTAAGGAGCATAATTCTTTTCAAATCTCCTTATGCAATATTGTTGCATAATTTGGATGATTAAAGTTTCTGTTGATTTAAAAAATCTACTTTCGAATGTTAATGGTTAGGGAAAGTGGAAAATTGATCAAGGAAAAATCAGGGAATTTTGAAAATGAAGTTTTTACCCTGTAAAGCATTTATTATCTGGAATAAAAATATTTCTAATAGTTTCAAGTCTTATATCTTATCATTTCTGTAAACCATACAATACGGACATTAAGAGGGGGAGGGAGAAATATTTTGTTATGGTTCTTTAAAGGGGGGAGGGGTTGATGGAGAGGCTCTATAATCAGTTACATAATTTAAGTCCGCTCCTAAGAATATCTTTATCATTATTAAAAAAATAAATGATTTAGAATTCAGATAAAAGGAATTCGTTTCCCTTTCTACACAAAAAATGGCGTGCGTCAAATTATTTTTGCTCTCGTAGAACTAGATTATTTCTGTCACATTACTTTAACTTTATCTTAATCAATCAAAAAATTGAGATCTTAAAAAAAATCATAATTCTTACCAGAATACACAAGTTTTTTTCTTCATAAAACTGATTAAAATGTTTATCTAATTTCTCCTCTTCTTCCGATAATTCGTGCCGCTGTTTTTGTGCTCTAAACATCTGCAACATTTCGATAATTTTCCTCCTAAATCATAAATAGATCTGCTTTGAAGGTGACTGATGTGGGTGAAATTTGGTGATAGAGGGAGTTTGGCTGGGGGGGGGGAGTGTTGAAAATAGGTGGTAGTGCTGAAGGTGGGTTGTCTGTATACGGAGGCTCAGTGTCGTTTCCAGCAATTTCCTAGACGGAATAATCGCGCAGTAGAGAAAAGTCGTATTTCTTCGCGAAAGTGAATCGATGTGAGTTAAACGTGATTTTCAATTTTTTATTTTATATACTAAGCACTCAAGTCTGAAGGATTCTTGAAGATTTTCAAGAGAGTCGTGAAAGCACGAGGAAGTCGGAGGGTGAAAGTGATTTTGAGTCTAAACGCCAACAGGTAGCGAAATAGCGAAAGCTCTGCATTACACAATATGAGGGTGCTATTGATCTAAAGTCTATAATAGTTTTGTACACGCAATAAAAAACTGAATGAATGAAGGCATACTTTTTAGTAAAACCGATTTTCTTGTCAATTATCTTCAATGTGCGTTGCCCTTTATAAATTTATTTTAGTGCTTGCAGTTATCAGGTACATAGAATAAAACTAAATACAAGTTTTATGAAGTAATCTTGTATGATGTCCTTGTTAAATTTTAAAACTTTTATTTTATTTATAAAGCTTTAGCTTAATGTTTATATAATAGTAATAATTCAATAATGCGCACGTTCTTTATTTTATTGAGTATAAGAATAAATGTGAGGAAGTGCTATTTCCGCACTTTAGCCAATAACTGTACCGTAATATTCATGTCTGAAAAGAATAGTTCAAGTATACTGCACCAAGCCCATCAAATATGCATGCTACATTTAATACGTATGCAGCTGCCCATTTAGCTTAACAATTGTAAACTTGAAGCTGTAAAAATAAACTCAGGGTTTCATTTTAACTGACAGTAAACACTAATGACGTTGGACGAGAAAGTGAAAATAAATAGTTACAATTTTTATTTTAAAAACTCCACATACTTTTACTTCTCTTTCTAACAAAAAATATACCATTATTTTAACGCGAAGAGCAACAATAAAAAAGTATCAACCTTCGCGTTACTTATCCAATTACATACAACCTGTTGCAAATGTATATCGCTTTAAACCTAAACATTGAGCATTGAACATTGAACTTATTGATTCTTAAAAAGCTCGCCTCGCTTCTTTATAAATTATTAACTGCCTACGAAGGGGTGGACTTGGCCGGCAGTCTTTCATAAAAAATTGGACCGAAACCCACGAAGGGGCATCGCATTTTCGAGAGGAAAGTGGGAGTGAACCCAGAAGCGAAGATCGATAAAAGTCATGCGCTCTGAGGCACAGATTCCTCCTGAATCACACGCACTTGCACAGTTTTTGACCCCCGTGTTACATACGTATATTGCCGCCCTACATTCACAATTTGTCTCCTCAATCGCGAAGCTTTTCTCAAATCGCGTGTGACGCTTCGTAAACGGAAATAAGGGAAAGTGAAAGGAAGTCAAAACAAATCATTGAACTTTTTTGCTGATTCTACCATTTTTGCTACCTTTCTGGTTGCACATCCAGTGCGGAAATTGAATTTTCGAGAGAAAAATTGATAAAAACACCCTCCCTCGTGAACTCTAAGCTCTATTTCTTCCGCACTTCGAGACAAAGGGATCGATTTTAGCGGGTTACTAATATTTTCCTGGTATACTAACCCATTTGCTCATTTATGTGCATGATTCAACTGTCAATAGGAGTTGAAATAGTTTTAGTTGTCTGTTTTTTTATCGCTTACATTGCTTGCTTATATATTAATTTCTTTAATTCGTTTCTGTAATTTTTTTTGTAAAGTCTGTGAAAATAACGTGCTTTTTTATCACAAATTTGAAAAATTGACTATTGATCTAATGTGCGCGGAATTTCATATTTTTTGTAAGTACACAAGATTTCTTTAAATTATTACGGGTGATTACCAAAAAGTTGACCATTTTATATACATTGAGATATCAAAAAACAAAAATGAATATGAAGTTCACACGTTGCTAAAGGTCGCATGACAGGGCATGTGACTATCATAAAACAAAAAATATTAAAACTTTTTAAAATATATGCTAAACAGATAAAATATTTCATTATATGGGCAAAATTATTTTTCTCATGATTTATCTGATTTTGACATCGGCGTTTTAAAAAATTCTCTCATTTTATGGTATGATAAATTAATGCGGAGCGTTACTGGACATTTTATTAAAAATGGGAATCATTATTAACTTTATTTGAAATCAACGTTGATAAATCGATTTTTATCTGTACAAAAATCTTCGAATGTATACAATTAACAATTTTAGCCCGCATTATGAATAGTTTGATTAGATATTTTTGAGTTTTATCCTAAAATAGCAATGCAGCGTGGCCAGACAAGAAACTTGTGGTGCAGATTTTGTTAATATTATTTAGCAGTTTTTCATTTTAAATTTAGACCTCCTACTTAAATTCAGACAAATTTGGCTGAAATTTAATGCAAACCCGTTTAAAGTTGTAATAATTCTAAGCATTCATTTCTTCATGAAGATAAGATATTCATTATTTTAAAATGTTCATCAATTTTTCAGAAAATTTACGTTTGGAAATTCTTAAGGTTATAAACACAAAATATTGAAACAAATTTTTTTCACACTCAAAGCAAAATAAGTACAATATTATAAAACCTGCAAAATCGATATTTTTTAAAGTTTAAAGGTCTACATTTCTTTCTCATCCATTTTGAATGTGTAATTCTATGGTCCAAACCCCAAAGAATTTTAGTTTAAAATAAAACTGCAGCATCGCTTCAATAAAATTCTAAAGTTATATGTTTAAATATCTGAGCCAGCGTCGCTCAGAGCCACTTTTAAATATTTTGATGTGCGCGATTTTTCAGAAGAAAAAAATGGTTTTTTTTTGCGCCTGGGCAACTTTTAATTTATAAATAAATACAGACAGAACCTGATTATTACGATATATTCTAGACTAATGGTTTTAAGTTTTTTATAGTTTTTTAT
Organism: Druon quercuslanigerum; assembly: GCA_010014905.2. Classification (NCBI taxonomy): domain Eukaryota; kingdom Metazoa; phylum Arthropoda; class Insecta; order Hymenoptera; family Cynipidae; genus Druon; species Druon quercuslanigerum. The sequence goes on along the minus strand of JAAAKG020089426.1, from coordinate 9,213 downwards.
ATAGTTTTGGTCTGGAAGATATCGTAATTATGAGGCTCTGCCTATATTTATTTATAAATTTATGTACGCAAAGTTTCGAACTTTTAAATTGACGAAATAAGTATTTTCTCTAAATAGAAATTTAGATTTAAAAATGCGTCATCTAAAAATATAAATTAAATTGATAGATTTTTTAGAAACCACATTCAATATTCGCTCATTTGAACATTCCGAACTTAGAAGCACATCGGTTTTTAAACTGAGCATGTCTGAATGATTTTTTTTCTTATTAGTTCATTTATATATATTTTAAGGTGATAAAATATACAAGTTTTTTTTTCTTATTGTGATGGCAATGATCTTTTGTGTAAACGTCAGTTGAAGGCCTAAGTCAGTTCTTTTCTGTTTAAAGTATACACTATACACTAACTCAATGATGTAATGCCGTATTGTTTTTTGCATTGATTACGTGAGCCATCTTGACTCTTAATCACTGGCAAGCGCATTTTATTTTGACGTGTTAACCGGCGTTAACACACGTTTCCCACAATCTCTATTTATAGATATGAAATAATGTGGTAAAGCTTCCACGTAATATTTACTTCCCGGACGAGACCGAAGTCGATTTGATATATTTTTGCTGCGTTTAGTAGAGATTGTGCGCAATATCAGAACAACCGTGAAATTTAAGTGAGCTCTTCACGCTACATGTGCGGTTGTGCTCCCATACAACACATTTTGATTAGAGTCCTGAGACTTTACTCGTTTATAAATTTAAAAAATATAATTGACTGTTGATTAGATTACACAAAGTAAAAAAGAATACCTAAAAATGTATGAAGTTAAAACATGAGCATTTTTCAAAATGATTTATAAAAACAAGGATGATTTTTCTGTTAAAAATGTACAATTCTGGTAGAAAACTAAATATAGAATTTTAAGCGTTTGCTTTCTCTTTAGATAAAAGTTGCAATTCTTATTTAATCCGTCAACGCGGGGTGGTTGTGGATCAAATGGGTCTTAAATTTGTTTGGTGCCCATAGTGAAATTTTTTTTTGAAGTGTGCTCCATATTGGAATATAAGTATCAAAAACGTATGCTTAGATCATTTAGAAAAAAAATGAAATTTAAAAATATTCAGAGTGAGCGTAAAGCAAGTACTAAGACGAAACGGCACGCACTGCGCTAAATTTTCAATAAATATTTTTTTGTATTATTGTAAAAGGCTGATGCTGTTATCCAGTTTCAAGAAAATAAATGTGACAGTTGACAATCTCAAAGTGACACCGATTACAAATTGGTACAAGCTCGGCTGCGGATTCCAATAAAAATGTGAAATCGTCAATTTCAATAGAAATTAAAAGTTAATAACAAAGCTTTTACGATTGATCGGTTGATCGGCTGATATATATATATATATATATATATATATATATATATATTATTGACAAACAAAAATTTTGCTCTCTAATTATCCCACCGGGATTGGAAATATAGATCATGTCTTGATTATTGACAACTTCATAAGAGATCTATTTAATGACATTTGCAAGATATATTTATAGAGAAGACAAAAGAATATCTAGAGTAGAGAAAAAATGGATGACTTTTAGCAAATCCGCGATCTGAAAAATTATCTGTAAAGAATCTTGCAAGGAATAAAATGCGCCCTACAATATTAGATTGAATAGGAATTGCAAGTTTTACCTAAAGTGAAAGCAAAAATATAAAACTGTAAATAAGTATTATTAAATAAAAACTTTAAAAATGAAATATTTTTTTCTAAAATTCTCCTTCAGTTTTTTTGCAAAATTATTAACAATTAATAATAGAAATATTATCCTCAATTTTAAAAATCATTTTTAACAATGCTCATTTTCGAAATATCTACTGAATTTAAGTATACATTTCTGAATTTAAGGTACAATATTTATAAGTGTTCTATTTTGATGCATTTGTTGCTTGAAAGTTAAATGAGAACTTCCAAAAGAATTTTCAAATATTTTCCTTCTAGTCTTTACGAAGCTCAGAAATTTTTTTTCGTGTTATTCTGATGTTATTGTTTTAGTCCGCGGGCTGGGTATGTTTTCGTATGCATTCCAGAGGCAAAAAATAAAAACAAGTTAATCTTATGTATTTGGACCTGCTGAATCCAATGATACCGGTTAATTTTACGAGAAGTGGATGGGTTTTGTTTAAAACGCAATTGTTACTCTCAACGGGACAATTTTTTTTTAAATATGGACGTTTCTAAGCATAAAAGTTATCTTGTAATTTTCTTGTTAAATGCACATTTACAAAGTTATACATTTTCAAAGTTCAAAATTTGACGTTTTTCTCAAACTTTGAGTATCGATTATTCTTGACTTATTGAATATTTTTTAAAAATTAAAGAAGCAATTTGTTCTTTGAGAGTTCCTCTACCTACTCATTGTACACAACATTCAATTAACCAGTCGGAAGCCTAGTTATCGTAATTTACCAGTAGCGCCTTTTGTGCGCGTGACAGTGCGTTTGGCGCTTATGCCTGGCGATGTATTCGCGGCCTTACTGAAGTAAGTATGAAGTTTGTCTGTTTGTATGAAGTTAATTGTTTAAGCAAAAACGCTGACAAATTAGATCCTTTGTTATATGGATATGATATGCAGGACAATTTTTTGGTGCCAAAGAAAGTTTACATATTATATTACCGCCTATGAGCGAATTTGTTCCAAATTGTCGGTGTACAGCTTGCACTCGAACAACGTCGTGTTGTTATTTGGAAGCCAAAATAAAGTGTTGTTCCTTTTGTTTGTGTCAAAAGAATGATACATGTAAAAATAAATTTAATGAACCTGATAAAAAAAACTGAGCAGAAAAATGTTTATATTTTATATATTCTGATATATATATATGTATAGTGTATGATAATTAGTTGATAATAAAGCAATGTTTATACATAATAAAATAATTATTTATTAGGAACTGATTGATTGACTGCAAAGAATTGGGGCAAGCTTCATACTTACTTCAGTAAGGTCGCGAGTACCTCGCCAGCCATAAGCGCCAAAAGCACTGTCGCGCGCATAAAAGGCACTACTTGTAAATTACGATAACTAGGCTTCCGACTGGTTAATTCAATGTTGCGCACAATGAATGGGTAGAGGAACTCTCAAAGAACAAATTGCTTCTTTAATTTAAAAAAAATATTCAATAGGTCAAGAATAATCGATACTCAAAGTTTGCAAAAACCGTCAAATTTTGAACTTTGTAAATATGCATTTAATAAAAAAATTACAAGAGAACTTTTATGTTTTCAACTTTTGCCTCTTGAATGCATACGGGAACATACCCAGCCCCCGGACTATTGTTAAAAATTCTTCTTTTAGATTACAAATGGAACTTTCTCGTTGACCATTTATCTGTTTTGCTAGGTGATTCTACTGTTTGGTTGAAAATGTATATTTTTAAGTTGATCTGTCTCTCTTTCTTCTTCCTGCATCAAATATCATCTGGAGTAGGCGCCATACGTGCGCAGAGTCATTCTAGGTCGAGTTATTAGTTAATGTTAAGTCGCGAGTAGGCACTCACAATGTACGGAACTATATACTATAGGAGGTGAAACAGCTTCGCTCACAAAGACATTCCATTCCATCTTACGTCGTTTTGTCTCATGCGCAGCCACGGGACACTTAAAAGGTCTTAAGTGCCAGTTTGTACGAAGCGAGAATTTACTATTTCTCGTAGAGAAAAAAATTTGAGTGCTCTCTCTGTAGAGTGTAGACTGTAGAGTAAGTACACGTAAGACGGTTACTTTAAAGTGTATGGCATGGGCCACGTTGTAATGGGCATGTTTTCAGAGTCGAAGAGTCAAGATAAATAAAAGCTATTTGGAGATATTTAGAAATCCATTTGCATCGGGAAGCAATTGCCGAAAAACAAAGTGCTAAAATTTTCTTTTAAAAGCACAGTAGTGCAGAGAAGGCGGATGTTAGCTGATCATTGTTATGAGGAACGAGATTATTGCATAAGAACATTTCTTTCAAATGATTACTCAAAGGTTTTTTAATAAATAAAGATTCTTATGGAATTATTGATAATATCTTTGGGATTATTTAGGAAGATGTCCAATATTTGTATGAGGGCTAAGTGAATGAAAGTTTTTCATGTTTAAAGATTCACTTTTTAAGCCTTGGGAAGGTTAGATTCTTGTAGAAATATTTAAAAAACGATGACGCTATTTAAGCACTGAACAAATGATGAATTATTATTTATCTTCATACTCAAATTTCGGTTTCTATGCAAATTTGAATTCTATTCAAAAATTTGAACAATATTTGCCTTTTAAGAAGAATTCCATGACAATTAAAACTCAACTTTCCAGTAGCGATTCTTTCTCGATTTAACGAAATTCAATTTGTAACACTCATATTAAGAAATAAATATAAATTACAAGAAACTTATAAACAACTGTTTTGACTTTATTTCTTTTTTCAGGGTAGAAGAAAAACTTTAGTTTAAAAATTCTCTGACTAATCCCTCAAAAACTTTTCATTTTCTCTGACCATTAATATTCAAAGATCAGCATTTAAATTCTGCAAGATATTTAACTTTAAATTTTTTATAAACGGAATAAAGCAATAAATTTTCACTCTCTTCCTTTGAATTGGTAAAAATTTTACTAACTAAATCAGTTTATTAACGTTTGACTGATGAATCAATTATTTTATAATATTTACTAATGTAATTTGTCAAAATTCCACTAATTAATCAGATTATTGAATTTTAATTGATGAATCAGTTATTTCATAATATGAACTAATCTAAATATTAAAAAACGCCAATAGAACATAACTTAATTAAGTCACGCCATCGTGGACAATAAGAAAAATTTATTATTCTATGACAGTGAAAGTGACAGTTCAAAAAAATATCTTGATTTAAATAAAATATTTGTTGGTTTTGAAACCTAATAAAATGCACCGAAAAAATACATTAAAGGCAATTTTATTTAATAAAAGAATATATTTTTTAAATTCCCCGAATATCGTTTGAGTAGAGCGCCACCCAAATGTGGTAAGCCGCTCTCACCGAGGACGAATCCCGCCAAGCACCGCAAAATTTTCGAATTATGGGGATTGCGGAACACTCCGGGAAGACAAACTTCTGCGAACGTTGAGTTTTTGGAGTTTGTAGAATCTTATTTATAAATTAAATTCATTTAAAAGCAGACTAGAATGTATGCGAAACATGAATTAATTAGCAAATTTTATTTAACTAATTAAATCAGTAAATTTCTAATAATCATCAGTAGCTCAGTTCTAGCTATGACAATTAGTAGAATTTACCTTATAATCAGTTATATTTTACTAATTAGAATTTAGAGAGTAGACTAAACTTTTTATATTTATTAATTTCAAACAAAAAATATTACTTCTACAATAAAAGATACATTTTCGAGCAAAGACAATGACTTAAACAAAATAGTTTAGTTTTCAACATACAAAAATTTATTTTCAAACCAATAAAATTAAATTCCAAGCAAGCAATTCGTTTTTTAAAAAGAATGTCGATTTTTTTAAATAAAAAAGATGAATTTTTGTAATATTAAAATATAATCATCAAAGAAAGAAGCTGATAAACAAGATATAGAAGTACAAGGCAAATAAATAATTAACATGGATTGCACCATTTTCAATTTTCGCGCCACGTAAGATTAACAATCACAGAAAAGCAAATGACTGAAACGTCAATCGTATGTTTTCATAACCAAAGACATTATAAACATTGCGACTCATTTTTCAGAGGGTCCTACAGGCTCTTAACAAGCTGAGTTAGAATAATATATCGTACATCACTCGTAGGCTTAGACAGGTACTCACGTAGAGCTCAACATTTGTAAGGGCAACCTGCAAAACGATGACGATGGTTTTATATACTCGTCCTGTAAACATTGATCTATCCGTAAAGACCTTACTGGCTCTACTTATGATGTAATTCACTATTATTTAAAATTTATTATCCTTAAAATATGGAAATTCCGATTGACTTAGACTCTAAATTATGCCACCTAAAAATTATATGAGTTACATTAACTGGCCTAATTTTCAAATAAACAATGATAAAATAAAAAGTATCATTCAGTCTTACTCTCGAAGTCCACACTGAATTTCTTCCAAGCTTACCTGGAACAAAAGAAATAAAATTTTTATTATTATAAAATTATCCTGAAATGAGGAGATAGAAGCTTAATCTTTTTGCTTTAAACTAAAAATTCTTTCCAATTAGGAATTAAGATTCAAACAAATAATACATCTAAAATCTCTATGCTCTACTCTACAGGTTTTGAGACCACAAAAATTTCCTATATAGAATTATTCAAAATTACACTCAATTACCTTTTCGTGAACATATTTTTTGCAATTTCGGAATTTTAAAATTCTTCGAATAAAAAACTTGATCTGTTTCAATAAAAATCGACCAGAATAAATCTCTGAAAGAGAAGATTTCTACTTCGAGCAGAAAATAATTTATGCAAAACAAATAAATCATCATTAAATAAAATTGGACCATGCTTTTTGACGTCGATGTAGTTTGAAACGAATGCACGGCCGAAGGCAATAAATCATTTCATTAGTATTCTTCAATAAAAAAATTAATCCTAATTTCGATTTGTGCTTATCGTCCCGTGACGTGCTCTGACCGGCTTCCTTGTAATAGTTATTATTCTCGCACTATCGCCAATCACGGCAATAAATTAAAACAGCAATGAATTTTAATAACTTATTCTTATCGACCATTGATATTCAATACACACGTACTAATAATTTTTTTCTTTGCTTTTGCGACATTCATCTTCTCGCGACAAATTGTCCTGATAAGTTTGAGGCTAGACTGAAATAAATTTATGCAAATTAAAAATGAGCTTTATCCTTCAAAGAGTTTAAGATAAATACAAGAGAGTAAGATTACTTTTTAAAAAGGATCTTTCCTTTTAAATTGACTTTTTATATAAAAAAAGTTATTTTTTACTTTTAAATTAAAATATGAAAATAATATTATTACCAATATTTTGTACTTCATAGTATCTATTATATAAAAAATAGACAATGTTAGTAATATAAAATATACTATATAAAATAAAATAATGTTTTTGATATATACTTCCGTTCAAATAAAAAAATTTCGGTGTAAAACGTGAATATTAACTGCAAATATTCAAAACGGCATTTCGTTTTCAAACTACAATGATTTTTGTTTTAAAATATCCATTTTAAAATTGAGAATCTTGATCATAATTTTTACTGAAAATTCTTAAAACAATTTAAAAGTTTTAATTTAACCGCACTAAAGTATTTAAATAAAAGGCACAAATGCGTCTCATTGCACATACAGTTTTTAAATGATTTTTATTATTAAGGATGTTCGAGAGGGCATTGTCCTCGATTGCGCAGCGCAGTAGGTTTTGTTTTTTGTCCATAACCTTTGATCGTATCATCCAATTTTGATGAATGGGATATCGTCGTTAAGGTAGTGTCAAACCTAACTTTTTGCGAAAGAAAGTATATTGATTCCATTTCAAACAGAAAAATTATGGAAAATTCTTGGAATATAACTTTTTTAGTTAAACCAAAAATTGACCCTGCCTGTGCAGCACTTTAAAAAATCCACTGAAATTCTAAAAATTGAAAGTAAATTCAATAGAAATTAAAAATTAGAGATCACTTCATTATTGTATAAGTTATTACCTTGAGGTCAAGGGAGCGAGGGAGAGTGTTATGGTGGGTGTCATTTTTAAAGCTTCAAATGCCTATTTTGGCACGGTACTCGAATCGGAAATTTTTTACCCATATACTAAACTTGAATAATATTATTCTTACTGGAGATTTTAATACTAATTAAGATTTTATTCGTAATCATACTAAATATTAAACATCTATGATACATGCTGCTGGGTTATCTATTGTCCCAAATAATTCCACCCATCACAGTGATCATTCCAGTTCCCGAATAGACCTAATGATAGTAGATGATATTGATAAGCTGAATTATTGTAGGCAACATCCTATTCCATTTGTATCTAATCACGATATTATCAATATTAAATACAAATATACATGTACTCAATCCATAAACCGAAATGAAAAACAAATAAGAAATCTTGCATACGCAGATGAGTGCAAATTTCAGGAGCACTTAATGACCTATGATTGGGGAAAAATACTATGAATTGAAGACATTAACAGTAAATTAAATCTTTTGTGCTCTTACTCAATGTCATCTCTCGGTCAATTTGCGCCTTTGCACGTTCTACATAAACATTAAAATTCAGCTCCTTGGATCACAGTTGAAATTAGGAACCTTATGAAAGAACGCAGTAATAAGCGTCGCCTAGCAAAGAGAACTAAAAATCCACTGATGCAAGCATATTTTCGTCACCTGATGAACTTAGTTTAATTCAAATCAGGGATTTTTATAATCAATATAATTACAATGCTTACCATCAAATGATTGATTAAAAGCCTTCAAAAATCTTCCATCACTTAACTCCTCCTATTTTAGTACACCCCTCATAGCAGACCAGGCAAGCTCGCCTTTTCGAGATACTGATTTCTTTTTTTTAGATATTACACCTGAAGTTCTCTTAAAAAACTCTCCGAAATTGAAACTAATGCTATAGGAATAGTATATCTATAAAGATGATTCGAATAGCGCTTCCAATAATCTTCCTCATACTCTTTTACATCTGTAACTCTTCTCTTCCAGCAGGATTTTTCTCTGATTTATGGAAAAATGCGCTGATCCGCCCTATTCCTGAGGTTTCTAGTCCCTCTTCTCCTAAAGATTTCCGGCCGATTTCGATGCTTTGTCCTATGTCCAAGCCACCAGAACGTATTGTGCATTCACAACTCACGAGTTACTTAGATGCAAACATGCTACTCGATCCGTTACAATCTGGCTTTCGGGCGAAGCACAATGCTTTAACAGCCTCCCTCAAAGTTACTTCTGACTTTAAAATTTCTATCGAAAATAAGGAAATAACAATAGTTGTTTTATTTAATTTTTCTAAAGCTTTCGATACTGTTGATCACAAGCTTCTGTTAAATAAACTTCGTAACTTTAATTTATCCAGCACTGCAATTGCGTGGTTAGAATCCTACTTAAAACCCCGTTTTCAAAAAGTGTTTAATGATAGGATATTAACATAGTGAATCAATGGGCAATAAACAATAGGTTATCGCTGAACCCTTCAAA
>JAAAKG020089415.1:0-16398 GCA_010014905.2 Druon quercuslanigerum | reverse complement strand
TCCAACGCACGGGTCAATCGAATCGAAAAACCGATTTGAAGGTAATATTTCGGTTTTTCGACATTCGATCGACGCACCGATCGAATCGAAAAATTCGATCCGACCGCAACACGGATCGAATGTCGAATATTCGACATTCGATCGAATCGAAAAATTAGATCCGATCGGTCTGTTGATCGAATCGAATTAACCGATCCGATAATGAACGCAGATCGGATCGAAAATATCACATTCGATCCGACTCAATGCACACGTCTAGCTATCACATTATTGTCCGATTCCGTGCTCGTGCATTATCCTGAAATTAGACAATTTTATACCCATTATTTCATGTGGCCAATATTAAAATGGAATCCTCCGTCTCATTATTCGGCATCGGCATAGGCTTCTATAGTAAAAGAAAACGAATCTGTAAATTAATCAATTATTTAAACCAATTACTGTTGTTGTTTTTTTAACGAGAGCAAAAGATCGCAATTGCATATTTCAGTTTTGCAATCAGTGAAAATCGAACGTTTCCATTAAATTTTAAATTAAAGGAGGGAATTTTATTCCTCTGAATGCCTAACTAACACAGGTTCAATTCATTTATCATTAATTTTTTTATATAAGAATATAAAAAAAAAACTTAATATCACAATTTTATATTAAAAAGAAAAAATTGTAGATATTGATGCTGCGAGCGAGAAATGTCAAGCTTCGAGAGAAGCCAAATACATCGCTGCCACCTTGCATTACTTATCTTGGATCTGGCTTGAAAATGTCAAAACCTCGTCTTGGATTTGTCTTGGACGTGAAAGCTTGAGTATCCACTATTCATTCCCAGCAGGGGTCTTTTGAATATTTAGAATACACCTATTTTCACGATTTACGGTGTATTTAATTTTTATATAAAAGTTTAAAAATACTCCCTAAAATCATTCTACGAGAGCTTTAATTTATTTGTCCTTCCCGAACCGTCTCTAGCCAGAGGCAAGATGTACGTATACATCTAGAAGGGAAACTCAAGTTTTTAAGGCGAGCCCAAGGCGAGACCTCGCTTTTCAAGGCCTTGTAATTTATCCGCCTTAAATTGTCTCGATATTCGATGGCATCCATTAAACACTTATCAGTATTGAAGTTCACCGCATGTTTGTACACACCTCTGTCGCTAGAGGGTATTTGTGACAAAAAAACCCTTTTTCGCGAGCATCAATCAAAACACACACATGCAGGTGTTCCACAACAAACTTGGTTTTTTTTCGTAATATCCACATGCAACTTCTTTTATTAATCAATTTTAAATTTGCATCCCAGTGTGAACACAGTTGTTGACGAATAAAGGATTAGAGGAAAACCAAATTTTTACCAAATTGGTAACGTATTTTTATAACCTTCTTTTAACGCCATTTTCACGGCATACTGATCAAAGAAGACTAAATTCATATTCTATAATAATGCACTAGCAGACAATAATGCCCCATCAGAGAATTTTTCGTATTTCAGAAATCTCGAATTACATCTCACGTGTTCACCTGAGCCACGAATTTTCTTTTAATCAAGAATATTTTCGACATTCTGTACCGTTTTAGACATTAAAAATAGATAAAACGCAGAAATTAATGTTTGTTTTATTTTAAACGACGCGTTACTCTTATTTATCAATTGTAAATGTATAGTGTTAAATTTATTTTTAATGATATAAAAATGTCAATAAATATTACAATGAACCATATTAAATTAGTTTTATTTAAAACTGTATATAGATTACTTTGAAATATAATACATTTTTCAATATAAGAACTTGCATGAAGAATGCAAAAGGCGGTCGTCCGCAAGATGCGCTATTAGGCTTTTGCCAGCCCAACGGGTTGAGCTCATCACGCGCTGTAACCACAAATCCTTTACTATCCTGATCTCATAAAATGTCATTATTGATTTTTTCAATTTATTAAATTTAAGAAGAAGGAGACCAGAAATACGCAAATAAATTGCAATCTGTATTCCAACCAGATTATCTTGAACATGTGGTTACGTCAGCTTAAAATACCTCACTTATAATTTTAACTTGTGATTAAAAAACAAACCACTGTGGTTTTGTATTTGAACATATTATCTGATTAGACGCATTTAGACAGCTCTAGTTCGAATTTCAAATCCGATCTCTAACTTTGACGTACCAATGAAACAGATTGGACCAGATGTACAAGCTAAATCCGTACTATCAAAGATACGCACATATACATCGTACAAATTGGCTAAATTCAGTCTTCCTCTCCTGTAAAATGTAAATTTCTCTCTCTCTCTCTCTCACTACTTCGTTGTCTCGTATAGATAGATGGATAGATAGATAGATATAGATTAGATGGACAGATATGGTATACATAAATAAATATACACAGCAACGAAAATAATTCTGATCGATAATGGGATTGGCCACTTTAGATAATTATATACCATTATGCCATGCCGAGCTCACGATTTGCTAGCTCGTTAAAAGAAGATCAATAATTCAATAATTGGCGCCATTCCTTCATCGCATCGATGCAAGTAATCAAAGAAGCGTAAGGAATTCGTTAATAATTATGATTCAAACGCCAATGTAAGGGGGCGAGAGCCGCAGGGTTGGAAATGCCGCATAGATCACAAGTACTCTTAAGTTGAGCACATAGCGGTGGTGCATTTCAGTAATTTGGCCTGGCATTATGACCACGCTAATTTACGAGCCAATTAATTAACGCGAGGTGAGATATTCGTCGGGTACGGAGTGCCTGCGACCCCGCGCTCTTGGACGGCTTCACTGACTCGACTCGACCCGACCCGACCCACCATCGGAAGTGGACTTTGGTTTGGGAGCCGGCTTTTCAGACAAGCTATATGTATTATGTGCATTATATTAATTCCTCAAAATACTTCTTCTCTGCTATTACAATTATTATTACATATGCGCCGTTATGTTTGTAGGACATATTCTCTAAATATGCACAAGTGCAAGTTCAATTGTACATCAAGACGCGCCAGTTTATGACATCATAACGTATATTACTCTCACATTATGCGTGTCATTATCAGGTGACGTTGTCAGTGGATATCACCCATCAGTGCTCCTGGTTTTAGTGTGCAGAGTGCAAGAGACATCGAATAATTTATTCTCACCCTCGCCGCCTCCGTAAACAAGCTATGCAACATCTCCTGATGCGCGTATATCATTCCCATATGTCATTCATGTAACGAATCAAGCTGCTTCCGCAGAACAAGACCGGGAAACGCGATACTTTATTAATCAAATAAATATAATAATGTCTGCACTTTTCATAAATTATTTTATCGTGTTATATTTACAAAGAAAGAAAGAAAGAATTGAGAGAGAAAGGTAGACAGACATTAAAAGTGAGAAAGCGCGGGCAAACTCGTTATTAATCATGCGCAGGGCAGATCAGCACGCGTGCGAGTGTCAGCGCGTTGCACCCGAGAGGGTGACTAATTGCTTTGCCATTACGGATTTATGTACTCACCGATTTCGCCGCCACTAACGGTCAGAAAAAAATTCATTTGCAATCCGTCCAACCACCTGCCACAGACAATTTTCTAAACAAGTCGTTTATCAATATACACCCAACTCTCGATTTAGCCAGAGTTTCGAGGGTTGTCTGCAAGTAGCAGAGTTGCTGCATTGGCGGATTCGAAACGTAAACAGCCAGGACCGCTAACCCTTTCCAATTTAAAGGCATAATTTTGCGCAATACAATCGACTGAATACTCGCGCGCTGCGGCCCTTCCGAGGCAAGAGTCTCAACCGCTATCGCCCCTTGAGGGTTGAACTGAGAAACTGCGAAAAGTAAATGTTGCCGAAGATTTTCAGAACAACTAACAAATGCTTAAAAAAATAATTGTGTTGCGACCACAAAATATTATTCAACTGGGTCTCGGACTATTTATTTCCCCGTACAAATCTTCCTACTTCACTTCTCTTTTCCTTCTCAATCTCTTTTTACCATCTTATCTGAGGGAAGGAAATATTCGTACCATTTCATGTTTATCTACATAATGGTCGCTACTTTTCGAGGGAACAAGAGGACGTTGTTATTTAAGAAAGTACGTAAAAAGAGCTAGAAGAAGAGTAGAAAAAATGTCCGACTGTTTGGGAGTCTTTATTATCAGGATGCATTCACGTTCGTGGATTTATCCGAGCGAAGAATAGAGGAAAATGAATTTCTACTTCTGAAAAAATGTTGAATATTATCGTTTCGATTATGATGCACAAGGTAAATTAAAGGCAGTTACATATACATGGTAACTAGCATAAAATTCATGATGTAACCGTTATAATCACTCATGCATTTAACGAACGACCTTCCCATATAGAAGTACCTATTATAAAAATGTAACCATGGCTCAAAGCAAAGTGATCCCGTGCAGAAATTTCCCCATCTTTCCCTATTTGAAGTTGGGATCCAATGGGGTCCCTATTATAATATTTAGTCTAGAAAAAATTGGTTCAAGCCGCGATCAGAATATCTAGTCTGGAAGAAACTGATGGCTGCCCTGTCAGGTTCTAGTGAAGAATTTCGTTCGTATAGGTATGGCAAATCTATCTGTATACTGTTTTATTTTTAAGAAAAAAATTCCATCCTTATGAAAAACTGTAAATGCTCAGAAAAAATTACATTTCCTGCCATTGTAAAAAGTTGTAAAGTAGTCTGCAACGGGAAAAAACGAAATATTACAGGAAGAAAAATTTCAATCGATTAAAATTCTTTATTTAAAAATTATTTTATTGGTATAGCTGTTAACAGTTCGTATATTTTACATATAGATAACTTCGTATAATAATAAATATTTAATAAGAAAGAGAGAGTTTAAAATTTGTTGAGCTGTAGGTTATGATTATGGTTTTTTCATGCACTATCAACTCGAAGGTTTAGCGTAATGGTTAAGAATCCAGAATCTGCTAGGCAATAGATTCAGGTATAGATCTGTAGGTGTTCGACACTCCGTAGCGTTATAAATTTTATTTGTAATATATATTTGTTTAAAAATGTAATATATGTATTCACTCTAAATAGGACTATTAATCTTGAAAGTCAAAATACTTGCAATCAATTGATTTTTATTTTTTAAACACCTTTTTTGTCATATAAATTAAATGTTCATCAGGTAATAGAAGAGGTCTAGACAGGGCCCTACCAATCCCCGGGCGATAAAAGGGCACTCTCGTTAGGGTCTGCTCAGAATTTCTAGCTAGAACCTGGCTAAAACAGCGTTACCGAACTAGTCAGGCCCTATCGGGAAATCTATCCAGGGCCCTACTAAAACCTGATCGGAATTTCTACATGGGATATGTGTGTGATTTGGAGTTGCCGTCTGCCGAGTGGGTCATACTGAGTTTTATTCTCTTTCGGCTTTTAGAAGAAGAATAGACTTTTAAGTTGGATCGACCTCCCGGTCAATTGCTTCCAATATCGAGCGACAAAGGGCTCGTTTCGTTCACGGTTCGACGTTAGTTCTAGTAAACTTGGTTCCACTGGGTTCGCCATTTCCCTCTCCTATCCAAACTGCGCGGGCTGCACCCGACAACCGTGTAATTCGTGATCCAGGAAATTCAACCTCCCGGAAGAATGTCCTCGCCTAGTGGTCGGACCCACCACAAACGCGTGTCTATCGATCCCGTGCTTTTTATATCGGCGCAAAAATTACGGCCTCTCGATTCTCTCGGTTCGAATCCCACGAGAGATTTTTCTTCACTGGTGAACGAGAAATCGGGTCTAAAGAAATATTCGGGCTCTCAATCTGTTACTGAGGCTTTACGATCCGGTCAGCTTTTTGATTTACGTGCTACATAGTACATATCCTACTCAAACTTGAAGAGATTTAGAACGTTTGTAAGTTTTATATTAACCTATACACAAGTTCCAACAACAAGTACAAGTAATTAAAATCCAGGAACCAAGCGTTTAGGGCAAAAATATAAAGAAAGAAAAACATTGTATATATATATATATATATATATATATATGAGAGTGCGTGGGTGGATGAAACGTTACTTTCATTTCATAAGTACTATCAAAATAATGCATTACTCTACTCTATTGCTAAAAAAGTTATTTCAGTGAAAAAATTACATTTTTGTTTATAAAAGTTGCGAAATTCAGTTACATTTATATTTTAATTTCACATTCGTAAGCTCACCTAAGTGATTAAGGTTAGCCGGTTAGCCGGTTAGCAGGTGCTACCCCGCTTCCATTGGATATTTCAAATTTTACTGTATTTATAGGAGTCTGTCTCATCATGAGCGTGTGAATAAATGAGGTGGTAGAAATTATTTCGAAAACCGTACTTCCGGCTGCTACAAATTTAGAGTGCAGCATAACACGAAAGGTGCGTGATTCAATGAGGCGTCTTCTTTCAATAAGAACGATGGCTAGGTGGCAAAATGGCATTGAATCATTTCCAACTTTACTGGAATTTCCAAGGCCCCACCGCCTATGAATATCTTTCATTTCATTTAGTTTGAAAATTCATCCAATTTACGATAACGTACATTTATAAAGAGGAAATGGTTCGAAAAGGATCAACTGAATCTAAAATGATAAATTTTAATAACTCATTAGGAAAAGAAAATTATTATCTAATTTGTCTGTACTTCCAGTAGAGAAGTACTATCTACAGACATAAGTAAAATCGAAGATTGCCTTTAGGAATTTATGGCAAGCGTAGGCACCCTGAATGTGCATTGTTCACGTGGAACGTGGAACGTGGAACGTTGAACGCTGCGTAATCCAAAGAGAGCATACGATATTAACTCGTCGGTGAAAGGGGAAAACTCGCTGGAGCGGAAGGATGCTCTTCGGATGACGCGGGAAGATTTTGTCCTTTCAATGTAATAAGAAAAGAACTGCCTGGCTTATCTCTAATACGCGTGATTAAGCCACGGGATGGTAAATCATCCATTATAGTCTCGTTAGAGTCGCCCTCTCTCACGTGCCAATGATATTTCTCTCCCTTCGTCGCCCTGCGTGCCACCACACAACTGGACGGTTTGCAAAAAAGAAAGAAAAGAAAGATAACAAAATTATACATCCATAGAGGTTTTAAAATCTCCACATTGTAGAAAAGCCAGTGTTATTTTACGATGTCTCACATAGAAAATTATTCGAGTCACGTCCGACGACGTGACGTAAGTGTACACATTTTGCGAAAATACGTGTAGTATGTAAATTGGCAGGATTAAACGTAAATTTTCAGGTTATGTCCGAAAGGGTCGAAATTTCTAAACAGTTTTAAAAAGGTTAATTTAAGCTTCCAATTGGATTAACTTTCTAAGCTATTGTTCGCAATGTTTGAGGATAAAAATTGGTTAGAAGATCATTCAAGAATCGTTTTGGGGAAAAATGGGCAAGAGTTAAGTGTGGAAATGTAAAAACAGAAAGAAGGTCAGTCTCGAGTTATTAATAATAATTTAATTAAAGGATTTAAGGTTGATAGAAAATGTCTCTGCTCATATAGCCTTTTTTTGCCTCGAAACATTTTATGCACTGTTGCAGATTATTTTATAAAGGCCTTCACTTACTCGCAGAACGCGAATAATAAATCACAACCTAAAACAATTACCGTCATGACAGAAGCAGTGGACCAACAGCCCTGTACTGAGGACAAGCTGCGAGAAAGTTCATGATGACTTTTTTTATTATCGGCCGACATGGAACATGAAAGGGGCGGCGATAGACGTGACAAAAGAAGAGGGCTTCTGGATTACATTGTCTCTGCCCTGACCGCGATAAACCACTCGATGTCCTTTGGCTTATCGCTAAATTGCTAAATCGCTAAATTAAAATAAGGGACTATAGCTTCTAATGTACTGAAACGTCAATTTCAGGTAAAGGCTTGAAACAGAATCGATTCTGTTTTCGCATCACTGATTTTGATAAGTTTCAACTGAAATGCAAACGAATTACATTCTTAGCTCTTTTTGCGCCGTATTTACGAACTTTCGCACTATCGTCTTGAATTATTATTGGAGTCTTCTATCAGGTCAACCAATGTCTGCTCTTATTAAAAGAGAAACCGTAATTGAATTGGACTAAACGCTCGTATAGCAAGTGTACCATTCGGCCTTTGATTTTAAAATGCTTGAAAGTTTGCTTGAATACCCACTAATTCATTTTGGTCGAATCAACCTCTCTTACACTTATAGTATTTGGTAGATTCAACCAACCAATTTTGTTCAATCAATCAAATATTTTCTAAAATCAAGAAAACGATTCAATTAAAAACGTTTATTAACTGAAGCCTATAGGAATTCGGTCAATCATTATTTAAGAAAAGGTTGAAAAATGTATAATATGGTTTGCTTTTGCATTTATCATGTCATGCAATAACTCACGAAAGCCAAAGTTTTCATAACACGTAAAATTTTTCCAATTTTCTCGTTAATTTGTTTTTCACATATTATGAAAACCGTCGGGCCTCAAGTCTGGAATTTTCATGAAAGCGAATCGGATGGCAGCGGCTTTTTCTCAGAGAGGACGATAAAATATTACGTTAATTATGGAATATTCGAGCCAAGCTCGCGGGATGGAATCCGGCATTCCATATACTCTGCAACTACACAAACATATACCTCATACTTGCAAACTGACTAAAAAGAAACAACATCTTCTCTAAAAATCTGTTTTTGAAACACATAGAGGAATGTTCGATTTTCAAGGCATGTATCGCAGCGCAAAAAGTGGCCAATCCTGGAACCGTAAACTAGAATCAGTTAGATATCACTGATTGAAATTTCTAGAAGACCTAATTTTAAATAAAAATTTGGTACAAATACACACAACTTTGAACTGCCAAAGACTGCGGCAGTTCTTCTCATCACCACTGAAAAAATGTATTATACGAACTCTATATTTATAGAATCTTAGAATGTAATGAAAATAGCGTTATACTAGAGCGTGCGATCTTAAGCTAAATGTTGTATGTACAGGAAAAAATCATTGTAGTTCAAAATAGGAGAAAATTTTTTACTATCGCATATCAAATATTTTTTCCCACAACCAAAAAATATTTTATTCGAGCACGTGTGCATTCAAGCACAACTGATGTAACATTTGTTATATTTGGAGCGCACTAATAATGCATAAAAATGCA
This sequence comes from Druon quercuslanigerum, assembly GCA_010014905.2. NCBI lineage: Eukaryota > Metazoa > Arthropoda > Insecta > Hymenoptera > Cynipidae > Druon > Druon quercuslanigerum. The sequence goes on along the minus strand of JAAAKG020089415.1, from coordinate 7,278 downwards.
CAAATCGTCACGTGTAGGAAAAGAAGTGAAGCAGAGGAAATTGAGAAAGCGAGAGGAAGGAATGGTAGGGGGAGGGATAGGAGTAGGGGTAGGTGTGCCTGACTGTCTGGCACTGACTGAGAAACAAAGAGGCAGGGACTCAGGGAGAGAAAACCCTTTTGAAATTCTGCTGAAAGTAACTCGATAATTTCGTTCACGTCCTGCTAAGGAATGCGAGGGAATGTGTATCGAGAGTAAAGTTTTCTTTAAAAATACTGCGCTTCAGACATAAGACTTGCAAGTTAATTAAACTCCTATAATTGCGGGGGCCAATTTATTTAAAATTTCGAAGGCAGTATTGAGAAATATACGTGAATACGACTATTTTTTTAAAAGCTGAAATTCGCTACGAACGACTTATGATGAATCAACACGTCAGTGAATATTTCTATACGTATATTGTCAGTATTCATATAATATTCAAGCATCCGTACTGCCTACAACTCTGCTGTCTCGCGCATTGTCTTGCTGACTCCACTTCACTTCCATCTTGTCGCATATATTACGCTCACGGACTCAATATTTTCTCCGCAGCTTCGAATTTACTATTTTGTCTGCTTGTCTGATTTCTAAGATGTATTTTACCAAGACTTCCACATGTCGGGCAGATTAGCTAACATATTATTTTCGGCTGTTAAGAATACAAATTTTAGATTAAATTATATGTATCGCCTGACGGTTTGGTTTATTCAACAACAAAATTAATAATTCGATCTATATATGCAGATAGGGACAACCTCATTATAGTCGTGAAGAATTTTTTTACATTTTATTCATGACTTCCTTAAACAAAGAACAAGATAGTTAATCAGCCTTCCTTAGCTAACGGTTCTGGTTTTCTTTATTAAAATTTCTATGCAAACATAAAAAAATTGACAACATAAATTGACTTTAAATTATATGGTGAAACAAATCATCCATGAAGACGTGATATTTTAGCAAAAGAAGAAAGCACTCTTGCATTATTGATTTAATTATTTCTAAAATGCATCTCGCGATATGGGTTTAAAACATGAAATACATTTCTCTTAAATGCCACGCCGCCATTCTTGAATAATGATTGTTGTACTATACAACTTTCGAGAAAAGCTAGGGATAAAAAGAATGGAAATTAATGCGGTATCGTTTATAGAGACTGTTCCTGCATCGCTTAGAAGATAGTCCCCATTGTTTCCGAGGGTTGAGGATTATGATGGTTCGCTCTTTCTCGTTGGCGCTAATGCGAAGCAGAGTTAGCTTCAACGCGATTAGAACGTGTTCCATTTAAACCGCGATCCATATTTTTTTGGCTTCAAGCTTCAAGGTTTATAAGTCCGCATTCACTGACTTAAATCTTCTTTTCTTCAAGGCTCTTCAAACCTTAGGACAGCAAGATTTTTAAGCGGCTTTGCGTATAACATCTCGTAATGAATTATTAAGATTTTGGGAGATAACAAGATTTTTGCAAGAAAGGAAGCTTATATGGAACGGTCTGAGAAAATCCTTCTATTTCTGGCTGACTAATAAATCAGTATGACGAACGGTGAGACCGTTGACGAAAACTTGTAATTTGACGGTCACATCAACATCAGCTTAATTGCATTCCGCAACGCTTGACACTCATTCTACCCTCGGTTACAATGACGGTTGTCCGCCATTCCGGCAGACAGAAATACCTGAATCAATCTAAATTACGATATTAGCAAAAAAGCTCATTTTTCTCCTCATATCGATTCTGATAAATTACTGAAGATTTTGTAAAACATCCGTAAGTGGATTAAAATACTGCAAACCGTAGGCACATATTCATTGACATGTTTTCAAAAAACTATTAAAAATGTACACAATTTTGGTTCAAAAATTTTCGTCTTTTAATTTTTTTTCGTCTCTTGTGTTATTTTTGCAAAAATATTATTTTTTTATTTTCAATGCAATTTTTTAGGAAAAGAACAAAAACTACGTGTTCTACGTAAAAATTATTCACGATAAAATTGTTAGTCTTTCTTGGTCGAACAACTTCTGTCCAGTTTTCTTTTTTTCGTAGCTTGCGTCATTTCGTCATTTGTCGAAAAATTTTATTTATTTTTATTTTTAAAGTTGTTTTCACGAATAAAACAAAAACTATGCTTCATGTGAAAAACTGCTTGATAACAAATTTGTAGATATTTTTTGGAAGTACAATTTTTGTCAAAATAAAATTTGTAATTATTTCTTTGTGCGACTAAAATGATAATTTTCGATTTTTCACGAAAATTCAAAATGTTGTTATAATAATCTTATAGGGTTTGCAAAAAACAACGTTTTGCTTCTTTTGGCATTCTATCATATCGTGTGTTGTTTGGCATAAAATTTTCTTTTTTTTTTTTTTTTTTTTATTTTGAAGATGCTAATACTCTGATAATTCTCTATGCATTGGAAAAAGTCGTAAGTAGAATTTGTTCGACTTTTCGTTTCCGAGTACCACGAATAGCCGTACATAGAGTTTTTGAATTATCATCCAAAATAGTTGGTGAACGAACTCGATCTTTCTTTATGGTCTTTAAATCTATGTGCGAAAGCACAAACCAATCTTCAAAAGTTATCCGATATAGACGACAACGACAGACAGACACTATCGTAAAACACGTTGTTTTCTTATTCAGAGGATCTCGAAAAGAGGAAATTTAAATAAATTGGCGATATTCAGTTTTCACATAAAAACAATATCTGCTCATTATGATGATGATATAATAAATCAATTCTCATAGTTCTGCAGTAAATTAAAAACATCCTTATCGAGATGACTAAGAATTATAAGAAACCGATCCTTGCACAAAAGAAAACAAAGGAGATTATTCAAGAAAATAGGTAAATATATTCTTTTAAATCAAATTAAGGTAGCTATTAAAATAAAATTAGTTTTGCGGGTTTTTGGCGCTAATTATTATTTTTTTGCAATTTTCTTAATGCAAATTGTTTTCAATACATTAAATACTACATGGTACGGATAATTAAATGTTTACATACGTTTGCTAAAAAAGAGCGCGAGCCTTTAACAAGTTTAAAATCTATAACGCATGCAAATTAGGAAATAATTTTTAATGTGGAGGATGGTCTATACTCTATTCTGAGGTATGTGAAGCTGGCACAACACTATTAAGGTAGAGGGATGTAACCTATTTCATAATTTAAGCCTGATTTAGGGCTAATTTGGGCCCGTAGTCCCAAATTTTCGGCTCTTTTATTTTTTTGGTAAAAAATAGCGTTTGCGCCAGCGCGACGTTAAGCTGGCCGAACATTCGCCTAAAATAATTTAGTACGTTTTACAGAAATCTTCAACCAACTTATTGCAAAGCTACTACAAACACTATTTTTTACAAAAAACAATAGAGCCCGAAATTTGGGACTGCGGGCTCAAATTAGTACCCAATAAGCCCTAAATTATGGGAGGGGTAAAAATGTGTTTTATGGTTTTCTTAACGTATTTTTTATAATGTTAAGGTAACACAAGGCACCACGCCATATATGATAAAAGAAAAAGGCAAAGGAAATATCGCCTGACCTTCGGTCGATAATATTTCGGGAGCCTTAAATGAGCCTGAAATTATGCCAGGGAAACGAAGATGAAATATTTTCGTTTAATAAATTTGATTAAAAAATTGTTTTCAATTTTTCGTTATCATATTCCTAGAGCCCTAAATAAGACCTAAATTATTGTTAAAGGTGAATTTTGTGTAAAATTATTTTTAGTACGTTTTACAGCAATGTTCGGCCAGCTTAACGTTAAGCTATAGAGCTAACGCTATTTTTTATAAAAAATAAAAGAGCCCAAAATTTAGGACTACGGGCCCAAATTAGCCCTAAATTTATAAAAGATTAGAACAAATATTGCACATTCTGGAAACTTCGTTAAGACGTTTGATCTCTATTTGAAAACGGAGGTTAGGGAATAATAAGCTAACAAGTCCATCTGATACTCGCGCATGTGTAGATACACGCGGTATCACTGCATCACACGAATGACGACAGGATAACTGCCAAGTTTATCCTTTTTTAACAGTTATTAAAAAATGGTTTATTTTTTAAGCAATATCTCTGATGACGATTTTGTTGCCAAAATGTACTGTTGAGTTTTATTATCCGATTTACAAAAAAATATGTTTATATTTTGAGTTGAACTTTATAGAATTTTGTGTTCGCGGACAAGAATATAACAAGAAAAAAAGACTCACGCAAATGACGATTAAAACGACATAAATCGAGGGACAGAGAAATGGGCATAAATTCAAGTTTTGTTCCTTTGAAGTTTACCAGTTTGAGTCATTAGACGTTTATCAGGCTAACTGTGAAAACAAAGGTGAAAATTTGTATCTCCTTGTACAAGGTGAGGCTGGGGCACCTAACGCTAATGACGTTTGATGTTTTCATATATTAAATTTAAGTCAACAGGAACAAAAAATTAAAAAAAACGAACTCAACATTTTGTAGAGAATCATAATCAGTATTCATAAAATAAAAATAAAAATATGTAGGAGTTAAATTTTCAACAAAAAAATGCATTTTTGACAAACTAGTTTAAAGCAAGTAGATGAATATCTAATAAAAAAAGATGAATTATCAAAAAAAAATGTAGCAACTTCAACCAAAGAGGATGACATTTTAACAAAGAAGTGGAACTTTTTACCAAATAATTTAATAAATTTGCAATCAGATAATACAATTTTGAACCTAACAGATGAATTCTGAAGAAAAAATATAATTGTAAACTTTTCAACCAAAAACAATGAAATTTGAAGCTATTTATAGTTGGATTTTCTTATTAGGTTCAATTGATAAAGTAGCTCTGATAAATAGGAATCTATCAAATTATTATGAAAATTATTTCTGGCAAATTTATATATCTGCGCGGTACGACACAATTGTATTAATATAATTTCGATTTGTATAGGTTCCAGCGCGAACCGGGGATGAGTACTGAAAACATTCACAAGTCGAAAAAGTCACTTTCCCCCTTGGCGCATACGATATTTTTTATATAATAAAAAATCGAAAAATTCAGAGATTTTTCGAAATACGGGCATGACTTCAGCCCACATTAGATATCGAATAAAGGCAGCATGATTTACGGTAATTGTGTGGGTAATTTATGGTAGCTTACCATAAATTGCGCAAAATTCAATTTAAAAATGTCTATGAATTTCCAGAAATTTATGCAATTTTTTGGTCATTTATGGTAATTATAAGGTAAATATGGTTACTTACCATCAATTACCTAAAATTCAATTTTAAATATTTTTATAAATTTCTGGAAATTTATGAAATTTTTTGTTAATTTATAGGAACTTACCATAAATTGTTCAAAATTAAATTGAAGAATGTCTACAACCTGTGCAGAAATTTGCACGATTTCGAAAGTAATACCGATCTGGCCCTGATCGGTAGAACTGTGTGGCCCATGCTTGGGCCTGACCGGGCTAGATGCTAGACCGATTGTCTACGGAAACGCCATTTCCAGGCGCTCAGAGAACTAGTGCTGCTTATTGTTTTCTGATAGTGCAGTGAAGCAGGAATATTACTCGTCTACAATGTTCTATTAAGTACCTATTAAAAATGCCTGGCGCGAGTACGCCACGTGTTCGAAAGCACCGAAACCTGAGTGAGGAAAATGAGTGTAAGTAATAGCGGCCTGCGGCTCATTGAAAAGTAACCTCAAATAAATTAATTATCAATTCATTTGTCGTTTTCAATAAATATAAATGAAATTATTATAAATGGCGATGTATGTATTGCGGAACTTAATGCTGTTCAACCAGTTAAATTTATAAATTTCGGAATCAAGTATTAGAATCAAAACACCAATAATTAAGCAGTGATCCCAACAGAAGTTCCTCACTCTACTGCGCATGCGTCGCACTCGTCATCTACTTGGTTGTTATTCGCGCGCAGTTTAAGATGTTTAAAAATATTATTTTTCTTCTTTATTATAAATAATAATATTTCAACTTACAAAAATGTCCATTAAATCGAGATTAATGAATCCTAATAAAATAAAAATTTATTAAATGCATATTATGTAAATAATATGTAAATAACGAGAAATATATTTTTTTTAAATTTTCATTTCTTGTGAAAGTATTTTTATCTATATTGGTTCTTAGCAATTTAAAAAAACGATACTAATAAATAATAGTTTCATTTTCTGGCGAAAAGATTATATACAACTAAATTTCGAATTTTTTATGAAGTAAAACAATTGATAGAAAATTGAATTTGTTCACAAAAAAATGTTATTAAATCGTAAATTATAGGTCATTTTCCTTCTTCAAGTAAAAACTGAATTTTTTTGACAACATTCGAAAAGTTCAAGTTTTAGGAAATCTTTTCGAAAAATAATTAAGCTACATCTATTAGAATTATATATATTTTTAATTTTATAATAAGTGCTTTGACTAAAAACTTTGTTGCAAGGAATGAAAATGATTGAATAAAATATTTTTGGTTATTTTACATTGTTTAAAAAAAAATTATAACATTTTCCTGGCAACTTATACAATCAACAATAATCTGAAGTTTATTAAAAGTACAAGTAAACATTTTTTTCGAAAAACTGTTCTTTATGTACCTGTAACAGTTTAATATTAACTTAAAAGACTAATGCCCGTATGTATAAATTTTTTCAGCTGTTATTTGTGCTACGTAAATATGAAACCACGGAGGCTCTAAGCAACATTGAAACCTTTGTGGATATTTCAAAGATTGAGGTGGTTTGGAGTTTAATTTGAGAAATTCATAAATGGATCATAATGAGACTGACCGGGTACCGATCGGGCACCGACCGGGTTTTCCGATCTGGCCACGACCTGGGCGTGTGTTTCAACTGCGATCTGAGCCCGATCGGGACCAGACAGAAATTTCTGCACTGGAAATATAAAAAAATGTATGGAAATATTCGGTCATTTTTGGTAATTTACGGTCATTGGACCAATTATACGTGGTACTTTTCCACAAGTTGCCACACAAAAATTTATTATCTGTCACCAACATTTCTTTGAAGTTATTCTTATCTTAAGTGAGCTGATTATTGTAAAATATAAGTTCACAGACGTCACTTTTTGCCCAAAATTCTTATGCACTTAGCGTTTTCCAAGTTTAAGTTTTTATGTAGGGTTGGTTTTATCGTACGTAGTGTTAAGTCTCTAAAAATTAAATGTATAGTTTTCGTTCCTAAACTTGACTGTCTTGTCCATTAGTTTATAGTTCTCAAAAATTTGAGAAGATTAG